>JANHZU010000259.1:1435-14584 GCA_032468055.1 Acrochordus granulatus
CAGGGAGCAAAAGAAAGTCTAATTGATGAAGTGCAGTTTCCCCCTCTTGGAGGAAATAAACATCAAAAAGACATGGTCAAGGATTTCTGTAGCCCGTAAAATAATAATCTAAAAAGTGCTCCCTTAAAATCATAGCTTCACAACTCCTCCACACACTTCACTTCCCGCCCCAAAAAACCTGGGGGGAATACAAATTGAGAGTATTCTTATCTGTATGATAAGGCCCTGTTCCCTGAGTATTGTTGCCCCATCTTCTCAAAATACCAAGTGCTGCCCCTTGTTTGTTAAGAGTCAGTGGTTTTCCAGCTGTCTATCTAGGAGTGAGATGAATAGTTCAAATTGGTCAGATGATTCGAACTTGTAACTCCTATTTTGTGTCTGCTACACAGGTTTCTTGCAATTCCACAAACGGGGTGTGGAAGAAGCCATTTCTCAGAAAACCAAGGACCAAAGAGGGCCAAAAAAGGCCAGATGGCAGTTGGGCAATGCAACATGGGTGTGTGTGCGTGTGCGAGTGGGTGGGTGAACATTTAATGTGAAGGGGAAGCCTTTGTTTGCATTATCAGGACTGTCACTTTGTTTTTTTGTAACCATCCCAGGGGCGCCATTTCCAAAGATCTACAGTAAGTGGATTAGTATATTTTCCTCATGCACACACTTCCTAAGTTACGCTAGCTAGTTCTGACACTGATTTGTAAAGATTTGTGCAAGAGCTTTAGGCCAGGCTCCAACTGAGCCAAAATAGAAATAATACTTTGAACCGAGCCTGAAGCAGAAGAACTAAAATGGTATATGTTTCCCTATTTTTATTCTGCCTTTTCCAACCTGAATGTAAATGAAAAAGGCTCCCTGTTTCCCAGGAAATGTTACTTGAGCTTCTGGGATTGTACAAATCGAGTAACCCATTCCACCTCATGCTTGACTGCCACACCTTCATCCTCTGCAGAAACCTCGACACTTGTTTTGATGGTACCGCTTTCCAAGTCCACATATGTTTGCGCGGAATCTATGTTCACCAGAGCTCCTTCACCCAGGAATTCTTCAATGTACTCGTAATAATCGTCACTGTTGTTAGCATGGGAATCTGTTCGCTGGCAGAACTCTTCTTGTGAATTATGTCCACCAATATCTGAACAGCACAGATTTTTCATGTAAGGGGCTGATCTTTCTGTTTTTCTGTCATTCTGTTCAGGACACAACAAACAAAAATCTTCTCCCATCTTGACTTCAACTTCAGTTGTACAAAGTTGGACTTCATTTCCTCCATGTTGATGTGTATCTGCATAATTGTCAATAACCTTGGACTGGGTTTGATTTGATGTTTTTTTGTTGACATTTTCACAATGTTTTGGATTCATCCCAGAAATATCTGGAAGCTCAGTTTCTCTTGTCTTTGGATGACAGCTTGATAGGACTTCATTGGAAATATTATTGACTAAGACTCCCTCTTTGGGGGAAAATAAGACATATGCGTCCCAAGTATAGTCTTTCCCTTCTTTAATTGAGTGGTTGGAAATATCACTTAATGAATTTCTACCGATTTGTCCTTCCTGTCTATTGATCAGAAGATACTGATCTGAAAGTTCTTCCCTAGGAATGGTTTTGTCTAGGGAATTTTCTTCCGTGACATTGCTGTCATCCATGCACATCTGCTCTTGGTACATCTCATCTCCAGTCTGTACTCCCATTTCAGCATTATTGTTATGTTCCACAGTACCCACTGTTTCTTCTAATCCCTTGAAACATCTGAGAATAATCTGGCTCAATAAGGGTTCAGAGTCATTTAATCTTCCTTTCTCTTCCATTCTACTATGCCACATGATTTGGTCCCACCAGAGGACAGTGGCTACAGTGATTCTTTATTGGCTTTTTAAGCCAATGAAAATATATTTCCTACCCTGCTGCCTTGTTCTCTTTGGACCAATGTTTATCTCTCCTCAAAAAGTATAAGTAATGAAACTTGAGAACTATTACTTTCCCTTGTTTGTTCCAGATGTCCAAAATCTTGTCTTTATTCTTCCTGGCTCATTGTCCAAATAGTTTCTAAGGTTTCATGGTTCTCCTGTTAAAGCAAAATGCTTTAAACTTCTGTTCTCATTGTGGAATGGTGTCTCTGCTTTTCCCTCTAACTGCCAACCCGTTCTGCTAGATTCCAGAGATTATTACCATCATATAGCTATGACATCACAGTGGCCCCTTATTTCCATCTCTAGGCTTGATAATGATTTTTAGTAGCTGGAAGGCAGGATTGTTCTCACTAATGGTCATTGATCTTATTCTTTTTTACATATTAGGAGATTACTCCGCTCAGAAAATGACTGAAGTGGCAAGAAGCAAACAAGATTATTTCTCCATTTCATTAATGATTTGAGAACAATACCATGAGTATATGATATCTGAAGCACTGAAATTATTTGTTGTTTTTAAATTTATGAATATCAACATGGCATCCTTGGGATTTCACTGAAAGGTGAGAATATTCAGATTGCTGGATAAATGATGGTACAATGAAAGACACACATCTGTATATACCACAGAGGCAATAAGAGTATAAATGTTTTTATTTATAAACTTTAAATTCTACTTTACATTAGCTTTTTTTAAAAAAACCCTCTACTTTATATAATAGTGTTGTTCAAATTTTCTGTTTTGAAGGACTGAAAGGAAGCTGGGGAAAAATAGCTTTTCAAAATTCTTTACCAACTTTACGTTCAAAGGAATTGACCAATAATTTTTCCCAATTTTTGCTGGGTAAAGAAAATTTCCTCATTGTTAGTGATGGGCTATGCTTTGTTTCTGGAAGGAAATATTGTTTCATTTTACTGAAAACTCTCCTGGTTCCTCAATATGCCTCCAATCAGAGTCCAATCTCATAATATATTACTTTTCAAAAATTGTTAGAAGCCCCCCTTTTGTTACCTTTCATCATTCAATTCTTGGAAGGAAAATATTTATTTTGTTAAGAAATATACATCTTCACAAATGGCTCATAATCCCAAATGATAAAAAAGAGCGTTAAGTACCCCTACAAAGTCATTTGATTAATATAGATGTAAAATACAAAAGCCAAGATTCTTTAAAGATAATTCTCAATCAATACATTCACCAATAGTGGGTTCCACTAATAACTCTAATCCCTGTAAGAAAAGCCAGGTATTTACAGCCTTCCAGAAAGTCAACAGGGTCAGAACTGTCCAGATCACCAGAAGAAGCTGTTCCATATGGCAAATATTACAAGAAAAGAGGCACATCTTCTGAATCCCATAAAATGGCAATGTTTCCCTGAAGGGACCCAGAGCATGCCTCCCAGCCACATCTGATAAAATAGGCAGAAACAACTGGAGACAGGTGGAGCTACAAGTACTTGGTCCCTGTGTCACATAAGGTTTTACAAGTGGTAGCCTTTCTCTGCCATTTATTCAGGAGAATGTATATATATGTATACATGCATGCATGCATGCACACACACACATGGACACAATCAGCTCTGCTGTTTTTCTCATAGGTCATCCCTTTTCCTAGTGCTGCTTTTTTTAGATGTTAGCATACCTACTTTTTTAAATACAGATACTCGAGCTAAGTTGTCAGGTAAAAGTTAAGGCCATAAGCCATATTTGAATGGAGAGATAGAACTTCTGAATTCCCTTTCTCTCTAAAGGGGATGAAGGAGAAAGAATCTAGCTACAAGGGACTTTGGTTCTTTTTTCTCCTTTGTACCTTGCAGATAATGTTCTCTTGGTCCTTTGCTGAATATTTTTTTTCTTGAGTCTCTAGGGAGAAAAAACAACACTCCAAAAAGTACTAAGGGAAAAATTTTGTGCAAAGCATCAAGGGGGAAAAAGTCCTTAAGAGGGACTACATTTGTTAAACCCAATCTCAGTCCCTTGTGGAGAAGTTTTTTTCTCTCTCTTAAGTGCAATTTGTTTGCTGCAATACCATCATTCTCTGCCTAGCTAGTGGTGGGAAGTTTTTCTATGGCTGCCAGAAGAACTGGACTCCTTAATAATGGAATGTGTGGATAGCCTTTGGGAAAGAAGGAAAGAGATGCTTCCGAGGAAACAATGAGTTAAGAGAGGCAAAAGCCCCCTAGTAGTCAGAGAAGGAGACTTAGGAAGACCCAGATATTTAAAATATTTTTTAAAAATCAGATATTTAAAAATGGAGGTGGAAAGTTTGGACTTTCAGACTTGCAAGATTCTTAATGTAGCCTTAGTTCATCTAGTCCTGTTTTTTTGTCTGGTTTATCTGGGATAGCTGACACTAATACAGCCTTTTTTTTTCTCCTCTTCCCTCTTCCACCTATCACACAAAGCTCCCATCAGCTGAAAAACTGAATGGATCTGTAGGACCCATGTGGATTCCCAGCCCCTGGGTTGTCTCACTCAGGCAAAAGTTGCCATTATTTCAGTGAGAAAACAGCCTGCAACAGCTGCTTGTTGAACCTGGAAATTCCAGAATGAACATTTTAATCCTTGGGAATCAACAGCAGAGTCTTTGTGAGAGGAGGAAGATGGGAAAGCAGGAAAGGAAGCTATATAGTACTACCTAGCCAGTGCTCTGACAAGAGAAAAGGGGTGGATTCCAGTTAGGAAATGTACCACCCAACCCTTGTTTCATCAAAGACTAGGCTGAAAAAAGTTGAGCTTCTCTCACCTATCCATCCACCTGCCCTGAGCAGAAGATGGTGTAGGACAACTTGTTTGAGTGTGCCGCAGATTGACAACTCCCAGACATGGCTGCTCCCATCTCTGCTGAAAACTGAGTTCAGCAGTTCATCAAAATGAGTTGCCCTGTAAATGCAAAAAAAGGAAGGGTTAAGAGAGAAAAGTGCTAAGGCTTGTTTTGCTGACAACTTTTGCTTATTGTAGAGAAAGAGATGGAATATCCCATTCAGAGACAACTTACTTTCTTCTCCTTGTATCCTATGACTATGCATGCTTTCCTCTAGTGGCTTTATTCCCTCTGGCAGCAGTATATCCTGGTTCACAGTTGTCAGGTTGAATACCTGTCCATACCACACAGCTGCTTTTTGGAGAACCAATCACTGCCTTGAGAGAAACCTGCATTATTTCTGGAGAGGACACAACACTATCAGCCCCATTCCAGAGATGAGAGAGTGGTCTTAAAGCATCATATATTCTTTCACTCTCAAGAATAGGAAGAAGGCACATCAAAATAATTGTGCTGATGAACTATATTATTAGAAATTTTAATGGGCTTGTTTCTATTCCAGATCTGTGCTCTGTTAAGATGTAAATTTTGTTAATATTTTCAAGGTTGGTTGATGCCAGATCAATCATGGATTGGTGGGAAATTGAGGGTTTGGTGTGTAAAAAAATTGCAGTGTGAAAGAGCCTGAAGTTACTGCCAATGTGATACATGTGGATTCCATAATTTAATTATGCACATAAATATTTTTTAAAGTACTTTTTTGTCTTCTTTGAAATTTGGTGCTTAGATACCAAGCATCATGCATTAAATACATTTGTTTTTCTCTGAAGATGGAAACTGGGGTGAGATAGACCCCAGGATAAACTTTTAACACAGATATGTTGTTCACTTTCATCTTCATACTGTCATGGAGGCCTGCTGGACAGGAGACATCACATGCAGAATAGAAATTATTCAAATTATGTGATTTGTATAATAATGTCAATGGTACCCATGGAATACTTCTTCCAATGTATATGTATGTTATGTCTCTGTAACAAATCCTGCTATCCCTCATCTTTCCAGATCTGGAATAAAAAGGCCAAAAATAAACCCTATCTGGTATACAGCAGTTGTGCTATTAATCTGATACACTTATTTTGAGAGAAGAGTAGGTGTGTTAAAGAATCGTTCCCCAACTTGATGCTCTTCACATATTTTTAAGTACAAGCATGGTCCTTGAAGTCTATTACATCTGGAGAACATAAGAACAAGGAAATATATCCTACCACTTGTATACATTCGTTTAACATGTTGTTACTCTGGGGTCTGATCCTAAATATTCTTAATATCAGATGGACACATTTGGCCCCTCTTCATTAGAAAGGCAAATCCTGCTCCAGGTTCAGCTAAATGATTCCATCCCTTCCAGAAATCATGAGCAAAAAAATGGAGAGAAAGAGAAGCATCATGAGACATTTTGCTCTAATGAACATCATAAGCATTTGGGAGATTGAGAAAAAGCATAGAAACTATATGATGAAAAAGATAATCAGATTATAGAGTAGAAGAGGCCATTTAGACCATTGAATCCAATTCTCTTGCTTAGTACAAGAATCTGGTTTTAAATACTTCCAATAGTCTGGTGACAAGTTATCCCTTCTGTTGCAATTTGTTCCAGTGTCAAGCAGCATTAATTCCTGGGGAAAAACAGAACTGGTTTGCCAATACGTTCCTCTGAAGAGTTTTCCTGAGTTTACCCTGGAATTCAATGGTGATTTCCTGAAGTGGTAAATTTCCTTTCTACTTTGAGTCCAGCAATCTTCTTCTCTTTAACATTCTTCTTCCATTACAGTACTTTATGCACTATTAGCTGTACTGTGATTGCTAACAAGTTAATTTTAGGAGGATGCCCACTTTCAAATTATTAGGAAAACCTGTCCTCTCTTCAAAGGTTTTCCTAAGATTCCAAAAGCCTCAAGTCAGATTCTTTGAGCTCCCACACTAAATGCTTTTAGCTCTTCTGCTTTCTTCTCCATGCATTATATGACAGTGTGATTTCATTATTTCTGGCCACTGAAGTCCATAGACCAGAAATAAGATGGCTGTGGATATACAAAAGACTCTCTGTGATTTGTTGTTGTTGTTGTTCTTTCCAACCCAGTGGTACATTGGAAAATATACATATACCTATATATATTTTCGAATATATATAGGGATTCAGATAGATAGATGATAGATAGATAGATAGATAGATAGATGATAGATAGATGGATAGATAGATAGATTAGATAGATGATAGATAGATAGATAGATAGATAGATAGATAGATAGATAGATAGATAGATAGATAGATGATACACACACACATATACATATATATATACATATACATATATATATAAGGATTCAGGACTCTGTTCATCCTTCGACAGGATAACTTTCCAAAAAATGAACAGAATTAGTGTCAAGGGGAGATGTCGGAGTACTAAAATGAATAGCATGAAGCTGGGAGCAGCAGAGGAACATTCCAGGAAAAAACATTCTGAGAAAAATCCCCCAAATCATTCCAGTGGGAAAAGTAGTTGGACAACAGCTTGTCAGCTGATTCCATTAAGTCCATCTTCCTTCCAGTTGTGTGATCAAGAGTGGAGCTGCTGTAAAGTATTTAGGAAAAACTCCAAAAGCCTTGCATGGTAGTCTTTCACTGCCAGATTTATTTTAGTACTTACAACAAAAAGTGTTGGTCAATCCAGCCATTTCAAATACAGAGCCCTACTTTGATTGCATCTATTGAGGTGAAGGTCCCACAACAATTGCTTTCTGCTCATAGAAGACTTTCTCCCTTTCTGTTATTTTGCACAAACAATAAAGATCTAAACCAGGTAAAAAGCTTTTCCCGGATCACACTGCCCAACTCCTAAGTTACTTTCCCCAACAATGTGCCTAACAAATATATGAGATTCCACTTTCTATCATCCCCAGCCACTCATGTCATCAGAAAGATCTGAAAAGAGTTGCAGAAATTTGGTGTAAATATTGTGAATATTGTTTTCATCTTTGTGCAAGGAAAGCAGCAGGCAGGCAGGCAGGTAGGCAGGAAGGGTGTCATCCTGGAGGTGGCTTCTGGATTGAAGACTCCACCTCCATTTTAGCCTCCCACCATCTTGTTTATTCTTCTTATTCTTATTTTATCCTATTTATTAGCCTTCTGCCATGAATTTTATTACTTGTATTATTATTGTATTATTGTACAATAATAATTTTATTATTGTAAGTCACCCAGAGTCACTTGTAGTGAAATGTGCAGTGTATAAATTTAATAATAATTAACAAAATAAAAGTGAAGGAAGAAAATCAGTGAAATGGATAGTAAAATCTACACAGAGAATACAAATGGATGAGAAAATTCCTTCCAAACTGCACAAAGAGACTCCTCTTTGAGAAGTAAATTAGAATCCAGGTCCTTCAAGCAATTTATTTTTTAAAAGAAACACATTAGAAATAAGCTGTAAGCCAGCACTGCCAAGTTACTGTTTAAAAAAAAACATGCCAATCTTTTATTTTTCAAAGAATATCTAACATTCAAGTCTCTGAAATCCACTGGCAGGTAGTGAAACATTTTGGAAGATGCAGTTAAAAACAGATTAATAGTCACCAAAGATTAGTCTTTTATCAACAAGGACCAATGCTAGAAGGTGAAGCCACAAGTGTCAGAGTAAAAGTGCTGTCACAGGTTGAATCGTGCAAGCATTTAAATAATTCTTTCTACTTGTCTGATTCTACTTCCTTGCAAGCAAGTTTACTCAAACAGTACTTACAACTGAGCACATAATTGAAACTAAGATTATACAAAGGAGGGCTAAAGATGTATTACACTCTACACAGCGATGAGATTCAGTGGTCATAAAACCATAGCTGAGGGGGAGATACTGAAAAAGAACAGTTCCATCCTTAATTTCCTTAATTAAATACCTTGTTTTAGGCTCCCACCTCTATTTCAAAAACTTTGAGCCAAGGCCAACACTTAAAGTCCATAATTCATAATTCTAGTGTTGCTGGAAATTTAAAATAATTTGCAGTCAATTAATAAATTCATAATTAAACCTCCTTCAACTTGCATATTGCCAGATTCTCAATATATATTTTGAACATGAAAAGAACTTACTTGGAAATAACACATGGTAAGACTATTTCACAACACTTGTAGTTCTGCTTCCTTTCCCAAAATCTTTCCTTTCATGTTTTTGGCATTTCAAAAGATGCTGTAGGATTCTGTTACTATGAATGGATTCCAAGACAGGCTTTGATAATACTTATTTTAGACTATGAGTTAGCATCATTGAGGTGGTGGATGTGGATTTGAGGGGACTCTGGAGACAGTGGGGGACAGGGAGGCCTAGTGTGCTGTGGTTCATGGGGTCACAAAGAGTCAGACACAGTTCAGGGACTGAACAACAACAACCAGATCTGGGTTGCAGATCTGGGCTGCAGCAATCCAGGTGATCAGTAGATGACAAAAAAAAATCCCTTTACCACCATCCAGTGAATCCTCTAGATTTTTGCAACGGAGATCTGGTAACCCTTCTGTAGATTTTCTACAGTGTATCCTGTATGTATCCTTTGAATGTTTTATGAATCTTGCCCTCAATAACTTTTCAGCTTAAAGGTGCATCTATTCTTTAGGCCATACAGGACTTCTCCCCCCACACCCAACCATCAAGACTATCTCTAAACCAGGACCATTGGTTAGAGAAACTTTGCTGAGAGACAATATATTTGCAGACTGAATCTGAGAGGTGAAGAATTACAAGATTTTCTTCAAATCTCAACCACTATCAATCTAGTATGTATTTGTAGTTATTATATCAATTGGATTAGTATATTAAAATCCAAAACATTACAATAATCTGTCCAATCACTGAAGATTATTATTGGGGCTACATACTTTTTTAAAAAACTGAACTGGCAATTAAAAATCCAAAAGCTCATCTCTCTGGTATGCTCATTGTTACACATCATGATCAACAGGAGAGACTGAGCATATACAAATTATCATAAGCATCACCACACTTGGAGGTTCATTCTTGCTTATTTTGCAAATTTAAAGCCTACAACAATATTGCTAGCTGAGGGACATTTGACTTTTACAGAATTCATTAAATTAGGATTAATCTGCAAAAAATTTTAAAAGGGGCATCCATTAAAAGAAATTTCCTAACTCTGTACCTGTACACAGCATGCATCTCCTAGTTGGTAGGATACAGACAATAGTATGTTAATTCTCAAGGTTGTTGTTGTCCAGTCACTCAGCCATGTCCAACTCTTCACATCCCCATGGAACACAGCATGCCTGGCCTCCCTGTCCTGCAATGCCTCCCGGAGTCCACCCAAACCATCAATAATCTATCTAACCATCTCATCCTCTGCCATCTCCTTCTCCTTTTGCCTTTAATCTTTCCTAGCATCATGGTCATCATCCAATTCTCAAATTCTCTCTTTGTATTAGATGGCCAAAGTATCTGAGCTTCAGCTTCAGTGTCTATCCTTCCAATGAACAATCAGAGTTGATTTCTTCCCAAAGAGTAACCATGTTTTAATTTCATGGCTGTAGTCACTGTGTGCAGTGATCTTGGAGTCCAAGAAGGTAGACTCTATTTGCCAGGAAGTGATGGGACCAGTTGCCATGATCTTTGTTTTTTTAATGTTGAGTTTCAAGCCAGCTTTTACACTCTCCCCTTTCATTCTTATCAAGAGGCTCCTTAGCTCCTCTTCACTTTCTGCCATTAGAGTGATGATTGCAAATTATGATTGCATAACCCAGGGAATCTGCAGTCATAATAAATTATGCCAGTTGCCAAAGACCAAATTTTGATTATGTGACTGCAGGGACAATGCAAAGGTTATAGGTCTGAATACTGGTCATAAGTCATTTTGTTCAGCGTAGTCATAACTTTGAACAGCCTTAAACAAATGTTTGTAAGTCAAGGATTCTCTGTGCTGCCTTGGACATTCTTCTGTTCCAAGAAATCTGGACTAAGGACAACTTCTTTATACTTAGATATATTCCCTAGGCCCTAGAATAGTAGTTCCGAAACTGTGTTTACTTGAACCCTAGGGCTCCATAAAAGCATAATCAAATTTAAATTTCAAACAGATTTTAAAATAAAACTACATGATGTCAACTATTCAATTGTCAACTGGTGTCCAAACAATAACAAGCAAATGCATTACATAATTACATAAAGTTCCTAGAATTCTAAGGCAAAGGTAGGAGAAGCATGGGTTATCTCCAAACACCCACTCACCAAAAGAAGTCATTTTACCACAACCTGGCATCTCAGATTTGTGCCACCTCTCCAGTGAAAGTACGTGGAGATTCTGAGAAAGTTCTCCACATGCATGCTACAACGCTCTTGGCTTTTCTAGCAACATCCAGAAAGTTTTTTGTTGTTGTTGTTTTATAAATACTAGTGTATTGCTACTCCATTCAGCTCAGTTCAACTCAAAAACTAGGCATTAAAGGAAATTGGAAGACATATTTGAATTAGCGTAAAAATGATCCAGAATATATTTTAATTAAACAAATTGCATTAAATCTGAGGTATAATTTTGGCCAATAATATAGAATCCATGGATGTTTGTACTTACAATTTATTTACTATTTCAGGAAGCTACTAAATGCCATGGATAACTGGCTCAAGACAGCATGCTTTCAGGTGCCAAAAATATAGAACATGCAACTTCTAGTTTTAGCTCTACTGAGACACTGCCATCTGGACTAGATGAGATTCAAGATGTTCTTCACTGCAGTTTGTTAATTGAAAATACAGAAATATTAGAATTAATTTTTCTGTCCACAAACTGAGTCAGTCTGGAGTCTGACCTCTCTGTTTTATTTGTTTTAGGGCACAATTGCAATGGAAGATGACTGATGGTCAAGAAGCGAACATGCCAACTAGTGAAAGGATCAAACAGGAAGGTTTAAAATTTTTGAAAAAAAGGAAATAATGATGAATCTTCTCTGTCTTTAGGATTTATTCCTAATGGAAATGTTGAATACCCAGATGGGCAATGTGTCATTTGAAACAAAATCCTCCTTTACAGTTTCTTCACACCCACTAAGGTGAAATGATACCTAGAAACAAACCATCCACACCTAAAGGGAAGGACATCAATATTTTCAAAAACAAGGAAGTCCAATATGCTGTTGTGGTTTGGTTATAGAAGTATGCAAAGACTGACAATGAAAACACAACTGAAGCATTATTTCTCATAAGTTACAGGATTGCCCATGCTTGGAAGCCACATACAATTGCAAAGGATCTCATCGAACCACGTGTGAAAGAAATTGTTGGTTGCATGCTTGGAGAGGAGGCAGTAAAAAAGTTTCAGCAGTCCAGTATTCTCACATGTGTCCACCGTATTCATAAAATATCAGACCGTATCAAAGATAAATTAATTCAGAGAATGAAAATAAAGCATTTTCAATACAACTGAATGAGAGTACAGATATTGCTGGACTTGCAATATTGCTTGTTTTTGTGAGGTATCCATTCAAAGAATATATCAAAGAAAATTTGTTTTTATGCATACTTTTGGAGACCAATGAAACCAGAGAAGAAATTCCTAAGATCATCAATTGTTACATGCATAAATATGATCTTGATTGGGATAAATGTGTTAAAAATGATGGGGTTGCAGCGATGGTGAAAAAATTGAAAGGGATTGTATCGAGAATAAAAAGTATAGCGCCAAATTGTACCAGCAGTCATTGCATCCTGAATTAACATGGCCTTATATTGAAGAACATTCCATCTGATGTTCATTATGAGGCTGTAAAAATTGTCAATTATGTAAAGCCTCACCCACAAAAGACTTTGCAAAGGCTTGTAAAGAAATGGAAAGTCAACATCAATCATTCCTAATTCATACAGAAATTAAATGGCTTTCAAGAGATAAAGTCCTGGCCAGGCTTTTTGAACTGCCTAACAAGCTTCTGATTTTTTTCATAGGGGAGGACTTTCTATGCAGAACAAACATGCTAAATTTTTAAGCAAAAAGTGGCTCTTGTGAAGTGCTTACCTCACCAACATATTCAGGAAATTTTATGAAGTTATTATATATTTGCATTAGAAAGATATAACCACACTCACAGTGAGAGACAAAAAACAAATCCAGACTTATCTTTTGGATCAAATATATAAATGAGAAAAACTTCAAATGCTTTCTTTTCCTGGCCTAGTTTCTGAGTGAAAACAAGTTGGAAATTGAAGCTGATGCACACAAAATCACTTGTGAATATTTAATGAACTTCATGAAATTCCTGTCTAAGTACTTCCCAGACACCAACAGGGACATTGAGTGGGTGCAAAACCTATTTCTCAACTGAAATATACTTCCCGTGTTGTCCATGCCAGGGTATGAAGATCTTATTGAAATTCAGTGTACTTCTGCTTTAAAAATGAAATTTGAACATGTGCCACTGAATGACTTTTG
>JANHZU010000259.1:14684-25895 GCA_032468055.1 Acrochordus granulatus
TGCCAGGAAGTGATGGGACCGGTTGCCATGATCTTAGTTTTTTTAATGTTGAGTTTCAAGCCAGCTTTTACACTCTCATCTTTCACCCTCATCAAGAGGCTCTTTAGCTCCTCTTCGCTTTCTCCCATTAGAGTGGTATTGTCTGCATATCTAAGGCTGTTGATATTTCTCTGGGCAATCTTAATTCTGGCTTGTGATTCACTTAGCCCAGCATTTTGCATGATGTACTCTGCATATAGGTTAAAAAAACAGGGTGACAATATACAGCCTTGTCATACTCCTTTCCCAATTTTGAACCAATCCATTGTTCCATATCCAGTTTTAACTGATGATTCTTACCCAGCATAGAGGTTTCTCAGGAGACAAGTAAGGTGGTATTCCCATCACTTTAAGAATTTGCCACAGTTTGTTATCATCCATACAATCAAAGGCTTTAGCATAGTCAATGAAGCAGAATCCCTTGCTTTCTCCATGATCCAGTGAACGTTTGCAATTTGATCTCTAATTTATCCGCAATTTGATTTCTAGTACCTGTGCCTTTTCAAAACCCAGTTTGTACTTCTGGTAGTTCTCAGTTCACATACTGATGAAGCTAAGCTTGTAGTATTTTGAGCATATTTGCAAGGTAATTTTAGGATTTAAAATGTTCGCTTCATAGAATAATGAGAGCATTCTTGGGGTAACACTAGAACTTTTTTGAAGTTGTGGGGGAATGGATAGAATTGACTGATATTGTCCTTAACATAGAATGCTGGATATGGCACAAATATGATAAAGTTGGTAAGTTACTCTATATCTTCTCTATTTTACTTAAGAAGTTTACATGAAAGATATAAATCTCTTAAGTAGATGGATGGCAGAGGTAAATATTTATGAGCTTATTTGATGACAATCATGGAATATGGGAGACTACAACTGGGAATGTAAAAGGATTAAATTATAAAATACATGAATTAACCAATGAAAGAAATTTTAAAAAACAGATATGGTGAATTTGAAACTAAGAGAATCAGGAAGGAATTAATAGATCTGAATGAAGATCGCCTTATCTCTTGAAGTAGAATTGATGAACAAATGCATAAAGAATGCTTGCAGTTTAAAGTAAAAGTGATGACATAATCTGAGTATATAACTGAGAAGAAATGCTGGAAAGTAGCAGTTTAGAGATTTTTATGTGAATTAAAAGATATGTGAAGAGTAGAATCTAAATGAATGCAATGAATATTAGTACCCCAAAAATGATGACAAAGAAGTCATTTATGAGTATTGAAAAATGGTAAGTGGTATAACAGGAAAATGTTAAAATATGGATCTGGTTAGCTGTGTGTCTTTTTTAAATATGTCTGTGAGCTATACCTGACAATAATAGTGTAATTATTCCTAAATATAAATGAAAAGGTAGCAAAAGTACATGCAAAAACCTACTGTAGGATTCATATAGTATGTATGCACAGGAAATTGTTTGGCCAAATTATAACTGAAAGGACTTAAGGGGTGATCATGAGCAAAATTTGAAAACTTAGTGTAGATTTATTTTGTCAGGGATGTGCAGACAAAGTTTTTATTTTCAGCAGCAATTAATAAGAAAGGTATTAAGTTGAGAAAGAATATGTATTGTACTTTTTCTGATTAAGAGATAGCATATGATAACATGAATAAGCTTGAATTAGAGAATGCTTTCTGCAAATATGAAGTTGAAATATTGTTCCTAATGCAATAGAATGGTGTATGGCAGAAGTAAAGTATATGTGAGAATATATAAACTTACCTAATACTTCAGCATTGAGTATAGAATAAGATAAACATATTTAATGTTCTTTGATGCTTTTATGAATAAATGAAAGGAATGGTTATGAGGAAGGTCATGGTGTGTTGATTGGGAACATGAATGTGTGTGTATTCCTGTATGCATATGCTGGATTGTTGGTAAATTCTGAGGTGTTGTTAAAGACTCTGAATGAGTTGTAAGATATGTTAGATGCACTATAGGGTGCAACAGTCAATATAGATCTCAAACGCATCAAAGGTCAAAGCAGATGTGTCTGATGCAAAAAAATGCAGTGAATGATTGCAAATTAATAATAAATGGTAAAAAATAAGATTTGGATTTGTGTATCTTGGTAGAATGTTTACTAATTGTTGCAGTATATTGGGCCACAACTAATGATGGGAGAATGGATGGAGAAATATTAAGATGTATAGATGCCAGTAGAAAGACAATGGGAATTATGTCCTCTGTAATGAGGAATGAATGTTTGTTAAATTGACTGCTTCTAAGAACATGCCTACTTGGTTACACTTAAGAGAAAATTCAGTATGTCAGCAGAAGCACAAAAGTCAGGTCAATGCATTGGGAATGAGATATTTCAGAAGTGTATATGGTAAAAATAAGAGGAGGGGAAGGGGTGGATTGGATGTTTCAAACTTTCAATAAGGTTTAGGTGACAAGTTTACAGAACAAAAGCAATATGTGAGTTGCAGTAGTGAATTGGTGCAGTGGGAGCAAATATGATTTGTAAGGATAGAAATGCATGGAGAGATACAGTGAATGGTGTAGATGTAAATCTATTTAACATTCTTTTTCCTTCTCATGCTTTAATTCCTTGGCCTTACCATTCTTTACTCATTTTCTGTGCTTTGTATAACATGTCTCAACTTGAAACGGAATAGCATGATGAGTATACTTTTATGTATGTTACTTTAAAATAAATGTTAAATATTTACGGTATTTCAAAAAGACATTTTAAACTTTTAAAAAGAACTGTAAATTTTTCAGAACTTTTAAACAAGTCTTTACAAGTTTACTTAAAACCACTCCCTGCAGGAAGAATTTCTGCCACAAGGAGGCAACTGAGATCTGGTTTTATTCAATTTGCTTTATCTGATCTTCCCTATCTGTTAAATGCGTGAATGAGCGTCTTTGATTTTCTATACTGAAAAGATATATATTGAACTAGGGTTTCTCCATTCTTCCATTTGGTAATCAGGGAAAGATTAATGTAGTTGTTCTCCCAACCATATTGAGGATCAATCAATTTTTGGATACAATCACAAAAATAGAAAATATATTCCACTGACATACAAAAAATAAAATACAATGGGAAAAAATAAGGAGAGGTAAATAATATCCATTCTTTGGCAGTCTTCAATGTATCCACACATGAAACAATTCACAGTTGTAGAAAGCACATGAGAAATCTTAGAAATATATACAGTATTTTACAGTGTGTCCAAGTTTGTGTCTGTGTGTAGTATTCTGAAAAAGTCTTAGGCCACCATTAGATCTGTTGTTTTAGCAATGGTATAACGACCATTTATAATTATGTCTCAGATTCTTTATTAGAATATAATCAGAAAATTTGTATGCAATATTCAAAAACAGGAAAAAGTAGAAGAAACAGCTTCCGTAGGCTAAAATGGCAAGTATTTAGTATTTCATACTGAATATTCTTCCTGAAGAAGCCATTTTGTTCTGAAAATTGTGTCTGTCTAAATTTTGTGTACATATTTCCTGTATTTTTTGTTTGAATCTTAATACAGAGATTGAAAAATAATTAAGGACGGTCATTGAAATGTTGCTAAAACAAAGTGGGTGATGGCCTAAGACTTTTGCAGTGTTGTATAAGAGTGTGTGTGTATTCTGTACATGTGTAGACATCTATTGAATTACATATGTTTGAGGCAAGAATTGTACTGCATCAGTCAGAAAATATGAACTTTTTGATTCATATATTAACTCAGAAACAGCAGATATATACGGTGAGTTTTGGAATTCACAAAGAACAATTTCTTCAAGCATTTCCAGTGGGACAATCTGCTTCTTCTTCCATCATTTACCGACCTTTTTGTAATTCCATGAATATGAATTAGATGCCCCAAATCATTGTAGTGTAATGATAGAAGGATTGGATGAATGTAAGCAAACACCCACAGTCAATACAATAGCTCAAGTACAAATAATTCAGTGTTAGCGAAACTATGTTTCTTCTAAACATCTATCTTTTGAACAATTGTTTTTTACAGCATAACAGCTTTTACACAGTCAGTGAAGACAAAAATGACAGCGGATCTGATCGTTGCAGACACAAAAGGCAGAAGAAGCCAGCCCATCAGATAGTCTGTTACCTAGGGCATGAAAAAGATGCAACACAAGGGTGTTTGAACACTGTTCCTATATGTAGCGCTGGCTCTTGAATCACAGCAGTTGCTAAACTTCTTTGGTATGATTTCTAACTTCCTTCAGAAAAGTTTGTAATTTTCTTTTGAGCTTGCAGTGGTTCATTTCTGCTTTGGCATGAAGCCTGATGTCCACTTCATCACAAGAAATGTACCCCTGGATAGAGCAGTCATTGGTGTAGGCCTATTCTCTGGATAGCATTCAGGGTGGGTGACAGTAAAGGATCCCGGAGAAGTTGGCAATGAGCTGCTATAGCCAACAATGGTATTTGAATGCAGTGGTTGACAGGCAGATTATGCAAACACTCCAAAAAGCTTACTTCTGAATTCTGGCACTGAAGCCAATGTGATTAAGTAGTTAAAAATCTAAACTCAACTTGGGGAGCCCCAGATCCAGGCCAGCACTTGGCAACTATTTTCTTGGCGACTTTTGTCAGAAGTAGATTGCCAATGCCTCCTCCTCGGAGGTGAAAGAGAATGAATGGCCCAAAGTCACTCCACTGACTTCATGCTGATTAAAAGTGTCACATCTCAGTTTTTAGCCTGTTTTGTTTAATCACTGCACCAGACTGGCTCTTTGTTCAATGAATAAAATAGATAAGGGTTTCCCCTGCCAGATATGGCTGACTCTACGGGAGGTGCTCATCTTCCATAGTTATGTGGCTGATATGACTATATGTTGAGACACATGGACATTATTACCTTTCCACTGAAGTGGTACATATTTATTTATTTGCATTTTTACATGGCTTTGAACTGCTAGGTTGGCAGGAGCTGGGGCAGATAATGGGAGTTCACCCCGTTACACAACGGTTCTTTAGGTCTCAAACTGCCAACCTTCTGGCTAACAAGCCCATCATCTTAACCATTTGTGCCACTGAGCACCCACCTGTTAAATGTATAGAGGTTCTAAATTTCCAAATGCGCTGCGATCTGCCGAGAGTTTTTTCTGATGAGGTTGACTACATATTTTAATTAAACCACTTCTACTTCCTTCAGAGCAACCTCAGTTGTAATTTCATTTCATTTTCACAGGGCTGGAGAAAAATAGTCTATTTCATCAAACTGTATATACAATTTTTGTCTATTTTAACACAAGAAATCAAAGAATCCTATTGAATAGACATTATCAAATATCTTTTTCAATAGTTTATCCCTGTTTTGGTTACGTAGTCTTGAATCCATGACCTTTTGAGGAACTGGAATAAAACTAGTAGATTTACTAATGAAATGCTTCAAGCATTTATGTGGCTTTTTCTTAGCAGAAGTTAATAAGTTAACATATTTGTTTCCTTGTTCAAAATCTCTTTCCACTGCAGTTTAAAAGACTTCTGTAAGATAATGGAGAATCCTCAAGAACTCTAAGATCAACTAACAGAATGGACGAAAACTGCTCTTTCTTCTATCATGAACAGATCTATAAAGTTCACTGCACTCAGAATATCTTTCAGGTCAAAGATCTATCCTGGTGAATTTCGCTGCAAAAAGTTGTGAGGTTAAATGGCTTTACGCAGGTTGCCCTATATCTCCATGGTAACTGAATTAAGTCATAGTCAGAACTTTAATGAGGATGTCAGCACACAATAGTGGAATATATTAATAACTGAGATACAGTGGCCAGATGGGAAAATGTTTTAAAGTGGAATAGCTAGGTACACTGAGATCTAATCAAGATTTCCCCAAGGTACCACCAGAAATGAACTTCCACCAGAACTGGCAGGGCAAGTTACTATATCTAAATAGGTACTTGCTCACATTGATGCTGTTACTAAATTGTATAATGAATTGTCTGCAAACAACAACCAAGCTCAGATAGCCCCAGAACTCCACAGATAAAATATTGATTTTACATAATCATGCCTCACATTATTTATTTATTTATTGGATTTATATGCTGCCGAAATCAGAAGAATCTCAGTGTCTTACAATAAAACTGCAAAAGAATACTCCATAAAATCATTAAAAGCATAAAACAAAAAACCCAGCTGAACAGGGAGGAAGGAGCTAAAAAATATAAAAATATTTGTATGGAGAACGGAGGTGACTCTAATCTACTAACCACCTACAAGATGATGAATCCCCAGTCAAACCCCATGGCAATTGACAGAACCAGGTCTTAAGGCCCTTTAGGAAGGACATAAGGGAGGGAGCAGATCTCACCTCCGGGAGCAAGAAAAGGGTCTTCATATTGATCCCACCAGCCTAAATTCCTTGGCTGATGGGATCTGGAAGAGGTCTTTTCTGCTAGATCTGGTGGGAAGGGAACTCACCATTTGGGTGACACGGTTCCTCAGGTAACCTAGTCCCATGCCATGGTTAAAACCAAAACCTTGAATTGCACCTGGAAGCAGACTGGCAACCAATGCAGCTCTCAGAACAAAGATGTTACATGGGCCAATTTACTAGCCCCCAAAATCATACGCGCAGCCACATTCTGCACTAGCTGCAATTTCCAGGTGCTCTGCAAGGGTAGCCCCATGTAGAGCGCATTGCAGTAATCCAACACAGAGATGACAAGGGCATGAGTGACTGAGTGAAGGGAGTCCTGGTTTAAAAAGGGGTGTAACTGGCAAACAATGTGAAGTTGAGCAAAGGCCCTCCTGACCGCAACTGCCACCTGCTCCTCGAGCAGGAGTCGTGAGTCCAGAAGGACCCCCAAATTACATATTGGATCTATCTGGGCACTGCAACCCCATCTAGAATTAAAGATGGTAAAGCCCCAGAACCAGAACCCCCAAACACCCAAAGCCATTCAGTCTTGCCAGGGTTCACTTGAAGCCTGTTGTTCCCCATCCAGACCTGAACAGCCTCCAGACACCAAGTCAGGGCCAAAACAGCATGACTTGGATCACCAGGGATGGAGATGTAAATCTGAACATCATCAGCATTCTGATGGTAACTCATCCCATGATCGACTGGGTGATCATGATGATGATCCCCTGGGTGATCTCACCCAGCAGTTTCATATAGATGTTAAAAAGGAGGGGCAAAAGCACTAAATCCTGTGGCACACCTCCTGTTAGTCATCCTCCTGGTAGCTTTCACCAACCAGGAGGGACAAGGTTCTAACTGACCGGTGTCACACTAACAGCATTAAGGGCCCTGTCCACTTCCTCAGGAACAACAGGATCGAATTTTTCCCAGATGACTGGGCAGGACTCCTCCCTCAGCATCTCAAGTGGAACCGCTCCACACACAGCTTCCAGTTGGGACTGAATCCAAGCGACTTTATCTGTTAGGTGCTCAGCAAATTCCTCTGCATGGCCCTGCAAAAGATCCCCCAAATCTCCCCTGTCAAGGAGAGATCAGGTGACTCTAAACAGGGCCAATGGCCTGTTTTATTGCATCTGCAGATGCAATAAAAGCAGATAAATAATCATGATTCACCACCTTTATCACCCTGAGATAAATTTCAACTGCAGCTCCAACTTGTAACCAGTCGGATTCTTCTCTTTTCTTCTGCCAGCAGTGCTCTAGGCTTCTCTTTACTCTTTTCAGCACCCGCAACTCTTCCATAAACCATGGAGAGTACCGAGTGCAATGAGTAGAGAGAGGCCGCATAGGCACAATCCTGTCCAAAGCCTCATTTGCCCTCTGATTCCAGGACATAACCAGGGCTTCGATGGGACTATGCAGCAATACCCTTGGAACATCCACCAGCTCCCTCTGAAAACCTTCGAGGTCCATCAGTTGCTGGGGGTAGACCATCTGAATAGGTCCCACCTCCCTGCAGAGGGGCATGGCATAGGAGAATCTCAAGGACACCAAGGCATGATCTGACCATGACAAGGGGAATACTAAAAGTTTCCCTTCCAGTTCACATTGCCATTTCTCCTACAAGAAAATCATATCTGGAGTGTGGCCACTGTCTTGAGTAGGGCTCAAAATGATCTGGGAAAGGCTCATGGCTGCCATGGAAGCCATGAACTCCTGAGCTAAACCTGAGAACAAATCCAGGGATGGCAAATTGAAATTCCCTAGGACCATCAGCCTGGGGAAGTCCACCTCCAACCCTGAGATAGCCTCAGTCAGCTCAGGCAGGGAAGATGCTACGCAGCAGGGAGGCTAGCACAGTAGCAACAGTCCCCACTGATCCCAAGAGCCCAATCTCAAGAACAGAGTCTCACAACTGGAAACTTGTGGAGCAAGGCCCCTGGAGGCAGAGAGAGATTCTTGGATAACCACTGCCATCCCACCTCCCCTGCCCTGGGGTCTCGGCTGGTGCCAAACATGAAACATGGCTGGACACATCTCCAAGAGGGCAATCCTGCCCTCAGGAGCCAGCCAGGTCTCAGTGATGCATGCCAGGTCAACATATTCCTCCTCAATGCTGTCACAAATAAGAGGAGCTTTATTAATTGTAGCAACCAGACCCCAGGGCTACCAAGGCCATGCTGACCAGGGGCTGGGCATGAGCTCCAAGGGCCAGAACACACCACTGGGGCATCTTCTCCTACAATGGCCTTCCCTCAGGCTCCTGTCGCACCCCACTCCCATAACCACCTGAATAACATCTCTCACCCTGAAACCCCCAGAATAGGAATCTCCCTCCCCACTAAAACTTCCCTTTCCTCTGGCCATCAGCTCTGTTGTCCTGCCCCAATCACACCGACAAACATACAATCCAAACAATTTTGAGGAGGGTTGATGGTAGGAGCCCCCAGTATTTTAGCCAAGCTCTAATTGAGCCTCTTATGATGAAAACCAGATAAAGTTTCTGGAGGATGTTAAGGTATAGTATCATTTGGAAATTAGTAGCCGAGTTCAAATTCACAGGAGAATTTCAGGGATACACTGCTGTTTTTCAATATGAAACTTGGTCCTTAATGGAATGTCAAAAAAGATAGTCAATGCAGAATTCCCATTCATCTACCATATGACTGAGAAAAAGCAAATGTGAATCTTTCCATTAAGACTTTAGAAAGCATTTATTATGAGACATTCATTCTCATTTCATGTCTCTCTGTGCTAAATTAAATAGTTTTCCAATGTCAAGCTCCTTCTTAATCAAATTTACCTTTTAGCATCTTATTCAAGTGGCACTCTTTACGCTTACTTTCTCTGCCAGCTACCTAATATACTTCTGTTTTATCAGTCTATTGTCCTCTGATTTAAGATGATAGAATAACTTCATTCTGATATCCATTCATGTGCCCCAAATCCAGGCAAAAATGTAAAAGATCTTTATTACTGGTAGAGTACTTAACAGAGACTTGAAAGCCTGCCCAAGCAACTCTCCGGATGGCCCTACTTGAATGCACAACCTATATCTTGTATAATTAAGGCAGAGTTACTCTGAGTCTCTTTCTCATATTTTGCTTCTTCCATTGGACCAAGGAATCTTTTCCATAATGAAACTGCTTCTTCCTCTGCATTCCTAGGATTTGTTAGCTTTCTATTAGAGTCAATCAGGCTATCTTTTTAAGCCATACAGTAATGTGTTTTACAATTTTTGGCATACATGCTATCTAAATAAATTATGTTTTCTTCACTTTGGTTTAGAAGATTGTGTAAACCCAAAATACAAAACCCAGTTGATAAATATAGTTTATGTATTTCAAAAACTCAGTTGTATTGTTTGTCACCACTCCTTAAATCAGCTGCTCAAATTGCTGCTCTTTCTTTGGAAGAAAACTATGTCTTGAATAACCTAACATGTGAAAGTACACACCATTAATTGTCCAATTATTGGAACTTCTAGTGGCTCCAGTGCCTGCAAGAGGCCACCAATATTTTTTTATATGTCCATTTTAGTTTCTCTAAATGCAAATAAATAAAAGAGCAATTTTAGCCGAGCCTACCCCAACCTGATATTGAAGTTATGTTGAATTACAACTCCCAAAATTCCTAATGAATAGCAGCATTCACAGAATAGTCAAAATAGGAAAGTAGGCAGATGCCGCATCATGAAGTAACCCCCCCCTTTATATGTAGTCAGTGTTCGTAATGAGTAAGCATTCTGGGATTCCAACATTTCCAGAGATGATTGTTTGAGGAAATGCTCTACAGGTCTATTAAAATTTTGTTTCATGTACAAACATGCAGTGACAATCACAGGATGGTATAAAAAGTCAAGATGATGTTTATGGCTGCATAATCAAAGTCCTTCCCCTTTGTACATGTTTGCACATTAACAAGCATACAAATGGGGCAAGATTTTCATTCTACTACAATAACCATCTAGCCTTTTTTAACTTTGTCCTTTGGACACTGCTACAAACAAGAGAGAATGACACCTTTTGATTTAGGTTTGAACTGCACACAGAAACTAGAATGACCCCAGTTGAGTGCACAATGGCAGTGGTTTTACGTCCCATTTAAGCACTTTAAACATAACACAGGCAGACAAAATTAAAAGCAGGAAAGAAAAATAGATTTCACTGCCCTGAGTTCACAGAAAATCTTTCATGTAAGCACGTTCTGCATTCAGCTTTTGCCAGCATAGCTTTTAGCTTTTAGCAATGCGTTTCTTCCTGTCTTGCAGTGATCAAGTAAAATCCAAAATGTGTAAAACTAAATATTAACAATGAAACTGATTTTGTTTTTGTTTGCTTTCATGAAGTCTTCAGTGAAAAACTAAAAAAAAAAGTTTGGGCAGCATCTTCCACTTCCAGCTGTATTTTTAATGGCAGCCTTGAGAACCACATCTTCAAATCCCAAACCTAATTATAAAGAAAACCTGATGAGATAACTGAGTTTGTATAAATAATACCTCTCAGTGGAACAGGGAGAAAATTTAACGCTTTAAATCATCTCCTTTTTAGTGAGAAGCAGCTCTACCTGTTTTAGATGAAAATGTAGAGATATCTACATTTATAGATTGCACTTTCTTATAAAAGGCAGAAGTTTGGAGATTTCATCATTCTCCTTATCCACATCCTGAACAGCCAGAGTTATTTTTTAAAACAAATTGTTCTAAGATTCAGACTTGAAGCTGAAAGTTTTGTCTTCCAAATTTCTATTTACTTTATATGATGTGGCAAGAAGTGCTTCAGATATTCAGTGGCATTCCTTCTACAAGTACTGGTTGGAAGG
>JANHZU010000259.1:29806-45352 GCA_032468055.1 Acrochordus granulatus
TTGTTTTAATTCCTAGTACGTACCAGCCTTCTGCTGCTTCCTAAGAATGACATTTTTTTCTCTAAAATGCAACGAAGTCAGATAAAATTCAGTAAAAACTTAAACATTCAAAGAATTTGCACTTATTACATATTTGGAAAGATCTATGACTTTGACATTCTTTCTTTCCACAACTGAAAAAAATAAGATGACAATTCTATCACTATTTATTATCTACACTATTTTTAGAAGCAATAGTTGCTGAATTCATTTGGAAAAGTAGATGTTTTTAACCTGGTATTTAACTTCTCTGGGAAATACCATTGTTTATTTTCCCATTGTTTGTGAAAATAAATACATTGTGTGATTGTGAGACAGAGCCTTCATGAAACTTGTCAAGAAATTAAGATTGTCAAGAAATCTGCTTTGCCATTTCTCCACAGTCTCTTCTGTGAAAAAGACTTCAGTTTTCCATTTTATTCTCAGACTACAGAGTTTCTTTAAAATTTTTATTTGAGTTTATTCTGGAGATGGCAGAGGGGATACTGCTGCCAGTGGTTTTTCTTTTTTCTTTTAATTATATTTCTTTTCCTTGCTCTGAGAGCTCTTGTTACTTGTTATCAGAACCTATATTTTTCAGATGTAGAAAGGAAGAATCAATGTCATAGTTACTGCAAGCTCTACCTCTTTAGGCAGACATGTGTAATTGGAATGCATATAGAAAAGGGACAGGGCTTATATCATTTTAGCACTTCCCTACCCTATATCCAGCAGCATTTGTCTGTCCATCCTTTCCAGTCTGCTAGACTTCAGTTGGAGGGTTTGTTTGTCTCATGAGATCTTCTACAGGTCTTTGATGGAAGCATGCAAAGCCAGGAGACTCAAACTGGAACAGAGATAATTGTGCAGTAGAAGAATAGACACTAGAAGATATTTGGCTGACATTTTATTCTCTTTTACAAAAGAAATCAAAAGTAAATTTAATCAAACAAAACTGGAAGAAAGTCTAATCCAGTGGCATCCTCAGTCTCTGTGTGTGCACATCAAAATGGGCAAGACAGAAGACAGAATGTTAAGATGCAAGCTCTGTCCCTTCTGTATGTAGACTGACATCACATATATGTTCAAAAGGAATGTAATCGAAATGCCCCACTTGCCATTTGCTCATGTTAATTTTCCCCATCATCACTACCGTGGATGTCATTAGCCTTATCAGTGAAGGTGAGCCTTTTGGGTTTGGCATGTCAAAAATTCAGAAAATGCCTAACTTGACTTTCCTGCCATGTTGCACACCCACCTCTGAACAAAAGAGAAACAATTCTTTATTTCTCCTCTCCCATCTAGGCCAACTGGAATAGCAGCACTGAGTGGCTATGCCAAAGCTGGACCTCAGCTTCAACCCTAGGGCTACTGCTGCCACAGAAAAAGGCCACATTGCATTGTTCCCCAAGGTACATGAGCCTTGGGGAACAGCATCGTTGCCCCTGTGGCCCAATATGCCACTTAATTCACTGGTGTTCTCTTTCTGTTAATAGGCCCCTGCGTCAAACAAAGGTCACACAAGACCTTTGTTTTTGAAGCAGCTTCAGAAAATGCTCTTTGGCAGCCTCTAAAACCTCTGAAAACCACACAAAAGCACTCCCTATTCTTGTGCAATTTTTGGAGGCTTTGGAGGCTTTGGAAAAACATGGCCCTCTCACACAATATTTGGAGGATCCAGAGGTCACACAAGAACATACCCCATTTGTGCATGGCCTCTGCAGCTTCCAAAAATCATGGGAGAATGGGGTGTGCTTTCAAAAGTAGTTGGTGAACACTGCCATGTCACCCAAAATGTTGTGGAATGCCACAAATATGTCATATATGAAATATGTCATAGGTTCACTTTCATTGGTCTAATGCTTCCCCTCAGGACTCTTCATGTTCACAGTCACACAACATTTGTTATGTACTTTGGGTTTTTATTTAACTCCCTGAGTTCCAGAATTACTCTCAGGTAAATATGTAGAGGATCTGTATGTAACAAAGAATTTTGTGGGACACCTAAAGAAATATATTATTTCTCTTTTGCAAGATCCAAAAGAGAGAAAGTGTCATCTTAACTTCCCATACTTATGGAACTTTTCATTTCTATGGCATTCTGAACTCCAATTCATGTAACCTCCTTGCCTGCACTCCCACTTCTTTATAATGATACGCTGGTAAATGTAAATTGCTAGTAAGTAAGCCCTTTGCTGGTTGCATGATTGGTGAGCAATGGAGTGCATGTGAATGCCTGCATTCATTAACACTCACATTGCTTAGAAGAAAATAACGGAAGAGACCACAAAGTGTTTGCAGGAGAGAGGGAAGGAGGTGGAAAGGGATCTCTGATGCACAGCAGCACCTGAATTAGGAGCTTGCTGTAGATGTGGAGAAACAGGATTTGATGCATGTACCACTGACATCTCTTCTTCGAAGATAGCAAACAATAATCTTCTTCTTCTTCCTCCCATCAGGGGTTGCCACAGCAAATTTTCTGTTTCCATCTTCCTCGGTCTTCAGCATCCTCCTCAGTCACACAGATAGCAAACAGAAAAAAATGAAAAAAATCAATTGAAACTGGAGTGTGAAACTGCAAAAAAAACTGAAATTACAAAAAAAACCCACACAATTAATTTATTCAAATTAATTAAAATAAATGGCAGTTTGGAAAAAAATGAATAAACCTAACACAAAACCAATTTGGGAAAACCAAACATCAGGGAAGAATGTAAAGAACAGTCTAATAAAGATCAGACAGGAAATTGATGCAGTGGAAATTTAAGCAAGTAGTCAGGAATATATTACACTTTTTTTCTTGTGCCTTTTAATGCATCAGCCCAAAGTGAAGGATTATGCACAATAACTGATTTTCCTAAACCATTCAAAAGACCCTCTTGTTCCAAGAGCAAGGTTAAAATGTTTTAAATAAATAATGTCAAGGAAGTTGTGTGTGGTGAAGAAAAAAAGCCAGCCACAGAAGCAAAAATGAATATTTACCTGCTCAGTGCCTATTGAGCATAAAGTCTGCTTGTATGAAGAAGAAGGTGTAGGGGTTGGAGGAGAAAATGGAGAGAGAGCAGATGTCAGAAGATGATAAAGAGAAGCCTATGGAGAAAACATTTACTGGATTACTTAAGGAAGTCCCAGGAATGTCTTCCTCAGTTCAACCTCTGGATCCCAAACTAGAGTAATGTTCTTGCAAAGCTGAGCCTGGTTTCAAAATTACAGGAATGGTGACTTAGAGCTGTCATTTAATTAAATGCTGTCTCCTGTAGCCACTATGATTTATAGTGCTTGCTCCGACACCCGAATTAAATCCACCATCTCCTTCTTGAGCTGATAAGTGGTGCAGACTCTCTTCATCTCCCACGGATGCTCCCTCCCATCCTCAACTTTCTCCATAGAATGAACAAAGAGCCATTTTACACATCTGATGATGCATTTTAATTCATGAGAAATTGAAAATTTATCACTTCAACATTCAGGGTTTAATTCCAGGCAAGAAAAGAATGCCGGCAGTTGTCTAGTTTTGCTTAGATGCAGAAACTGTGGTGGAGAAGACATATTTATACTGCCTTTAAACCAGCAAAAAATAGAAAAGACCAGCTTTCTTGTACAATTACCAGTTCCTACGCAAACAAGTAGGTAATTGTTCCCCCTTTTATGTTTTGAGCCAGGGGTAGACACTGTGATTTTCAGAAGTGCATACATTTATAAGTTTTATGTCACATTTTTGTTCAAGTACTCAGGAGAGTACATACTGCTTTCTCCCATTTTTCCTCCACCACAAATCTCTTGTGAGCTAGGTTGATTTGAAAACAACTGGCCCAAGGTCACCCAGTTAGTTTTCATGGTTAAAGTTGATTACAACCTGGGTCTCCCTGGTGCCGAGCAAAAAGCTTAACAACTATGCACACTGGTTCTCTAGAATTCTCCACTGCAGTATAAGGGAGTTATAAACAGTTCAGCTGTTTTATCATCTAAATGAATGACATTTATTTAGTAAATGTAGGAAAATGTGTATAACAGTATAGGAAAATGTGGATAAATTATAGAAGAACAATTTGTGATCCTAAAGAAGATGACACACAGTGCAAACCCTGCTTCATGTCTCCCATCAAATTTACCAAAACATTGGGGGGTATTTGAACAAAATTACAAAGTCTATTTCAGGAACAGAAGCCCAATATCTATGAGAAAATATCTTTGAGCAGCTAGTTGATTAGGTACCAAATGAACCAGTGGTAACAAAGTTGGGCCTGGTGTTGCAGAAAGCACTAGCAAAAATTCATATGAGCTTCAATCTCATTTCCCTCAGTTCATGTCACCAGGCTTAATCCCAGTTAAGGAAGAGGAAAAGGATAACAAGAAATAGCTAGAAAACAGAACCTGAGTTTATAATTTTCCAGTTTAGAAATGTATTGTTTGAGAAAACTAATAAGGTGTGGAAAATTTCCTTGGACATTATTAAAAACAGATATAAATGAACTTCATGTTTTCCAAATGTGATGTCTATGGTGCATACTGGGAATTTTCTTATGATATACATTTAAGAATGATATGATCAGACTGAGATGCAGTGAACAACCTACAGTAGAGGATGTTTGAACGCGTATGCCTAAGCATTTAAGAATGATATGATCAGACTGAGATGCAGTGAACAACCTACAGTAGAGGATGTTTGAACATGTATGTCTAATGGTACTAATGTGGCTACTGTAAAGGCTACAGTGAAGAAAATGATCTGAATAATCAAGGTTCAATGAACAGCACCAAAGAAGATATGGCAAAGCAAATTAATTGAGATATGGCAAAGCAAGATATGGCAAAGCAAAATAATTGAAAAATTGAAAACTTAATTAATATGGGAAATCGTTAGAAGAGATATTCCTAGTCCAGAAACATCCATAAAAATATTCTGGCTTTGAGATCAGTCCTTCCCAGAAGCTTGTAGATGCCTTACCATATCAACTGTACCCAAAAGCTTGCTGAGGGAAAGAAGGAAAGGAAGTAGAAGAAGAACAAATTGTCATTGAGGCTTTTTTCCCTAACAATAAATGATCAGGGACAAAAATCAAGATTATAAATAAGGAAAACTTGGTTGGCAGAGAGGTGGTATTTGAAGACTGAAGTGAGAAGGGGAAAAGTTGCAAGAAAATTCCCACAAATCTCAATATCCTACAGGCAGATTGTCTCAAGGAATTTAAAGGAAAGGAGGAAATCCCAGGGTACATTCTTGGTGAGTGGGCCTGATTCAGAGCATAAACAAATTCAGATTTTGACATTTCAGAATAATCAGATTCCAGCCTTGTCAGTCTGTTGAATCCTTGATACTCTCTGAGCATGGTTGTTTTCCTGTAGACATTTCATGACCAAATGACATGTCTGCAAGTTTCAGATTCAGACACTTTATTGACCAAACATGATTAGAGACACATGGAATTTGACTCCAGTACACCAGCTTTTGGTCTATTTGTAAGACAACAGTAAACAAAATAATAGCATAAATAAACAGACTTATGTATTCAACTGTAAAATATGCATCCAAATGTGCAGCAGTAGAAAAGATAATATAGGAAAGTGTAGAACTGGAGCCACAATTGATTGATAAGTATGTATACACATTAGACAGAACTTCTGGATTAATTTAGAATTTCTTGCACATAGTAATCACTGTGTCCTGTCGTATAGCATGAATTAAGTATTAAGCTAAATCATGGCCTGGGGGAAAAAACTGTCCCTGTGTCTGTTGTTCTTATATGCACTATCCTATAGTGCCATTCAGAGAAAAGAGGTTCAAACAATTTATGTCCAGGGTGTGAGGGGTCTGCAGAAAACAAGCTCAGAGAGCATCAAGGACTCCACAGTTCAACCCTGAGCTACAAATATTCTCTTCTCTTGGAATATAGTCAGTCTTTCTGTCTGTGTTTATTTATGTATCTAACTTTGTCTGTCTGCCATTTTCATATTCCAAGATCCCACAAGTATATAGCCATTGAAATGTGCTAAAATATGAATAAAACTAATAATATTAATCAATAAACAATCCAACTGTTATAGTATTGTAATTGTTACTGTCGTAATTATTGTCATCCTTCAGAAGCCAAAAAGCTCAGTCCTCCCATATGCTAACTCTCATGCTTCATGTTCAAAAGGAGAGGCCGAGAACCAACACTGGCATTACAATTATTGGGAGTTCAGAGGTGCTTACTTCATAAATAGGAAGATTTCTGCCCACAATATTTCTAGTCTGAGGACAACCATCTTTTATAAATGTGGTTACATTAAAACTCATGTCTGAACATTTCAAAAAAGCATCCTTTAAAACATCTTGATTATGTGTTCAATTCACTGCTTATACTTTCTACTTGGTACGATGTGGGCCACAGGGGCTTCCTTCCAAGACAGTCTCTTTATTGGAGGATGCTAACTTGCAAAGACTATTATATTTATCTTTCCACACTGTCTGTAAAACGGGCCTTCATGTTAAATGTCACACCTCTGTATTTTCATATGAGACCACTGCAAGATTTAGAGTGTGTGTGTTTCTATGTATACATGTGTGTCCATGTAATATATACATGTTTGTGTGTATGTGTGTGTTTACTTTTTGAATTTATCTTTCCCTGACTTGAGCTGAATCAAGCGGAAGGTATAAAAACAGATGAGTGATTGTTGGGTGATACATCCACAAAAATGAAGAGTAGCTGGACTTGTTTACTGTACTTCGAAGATATCTGCTCATAAAATGTTATGTGGCAATGGTAACTTCCCTAGACAATGTGTGTGCATTGGGTTCAGAAGAAACATGACTTCTAAAGGATATTTTTGAGTTCAAGCTAAAAGTCTCTACCCCAAATATTCTTTCCCAGGAAAACAACACCATCAGCTAAACCATAAGATATTTAAGAGGCCAACAAGCACTGTTAAGCTAGGAAAAAATACAGAGGTGAGCAGAGCTCTGGGAAAGCTAAAAAAAGTAATACCTTACTATGTTCATAAAATATTGTACCTTTCCTCTTTCAAAATCCTGGCTTTTCATCATCCTATACTTTAATGGCCTATTTGACCTCATTCAGTATATGATGGGCTAGGTTAGGTAAAGGTTTCTCCTGCCAGTTGTGGCTGATTCTTGGGGGCAGTGCTCATCTCTGTGTCCTGGCCAAAGAGCTTTTTCCATGATCATGTTTCCTCCTGCCTATGCTGGTAGAAAGATAAAATTCAGGAATTTACAATTTTTTTCTTCAAGAATGCAGCTGGCTGGAGTGAAGAGATGCTGTGTGACACATTGTTTCTTTGGGCAAAGAGCTAAAACATGAGAATCTGAGGGGGGGGGAAACAACTCAGCTGAATGTGTCTGTGGCAACCAAGGCATGGAAATAAGGCAGCATCAAGACCAGGAGAAGGTTTGGTAACAGTCAAGACCTCAGACAGTCCAGTGGAAGGAGGCCTTGAATTGCTTCTCAACAAAGTTGGGATAAAGCCATAAGCAGCCCATAGGTAAGACCACTGAAAACACTTTGCAGATATAAATAGTGTGGTGACTGTAAAAGACCAGCAGCTGAGACCCACCAAAAAGGCCCTAAAGCAAACAAATGTGGGAGACTGTATAACCAACCAAAAGGCATTTGGAGAAAAGACCCTGAAGAGTTAGCCATAAGTGGCTATGACCCATCAAAGATGTTCAGTAGCATAGAGTAGCTGCCAAAAGCTTCACAGGCTAAGAATGGCTGGGGCTTCCTTGAAATACACAATATAAGGTAAAAGGTAGAGGTAAGAAGAATCTGAAGAGAAAAGCTAATAATAGGCCAGTGAATGTCAGCAAATCTTTAGCTAGAATAAACCCTAGTTTTTCACAGAGGAAACCTGGAGATAAGTTAAGGAGGGAGTTGTACAACCATCCTGTAATTAAACTGCCAATAAGCTGTTCAGTTCATGGAACTTGTCCCGCATCTGGCTATGAGTGCATCCCAAGTCAAGTCTATAATGCTCTCCATCATATAAGATAAAGAGTAGGTTGAGACTACCAGCTGGAGGGAGGCAGCTTCTACAGCTCATTCAGGAAGATCAGCTGAAGATCCACCACTGGAACTAATGGCAGAAATGCTTCCCTAATAGCTGAAAATCATCTTGCTTGAGAAATTAGATGTCCATAAAAGATTGGAGGAAATGACCTGTTAAACAGAGGAAAGAGCCAAAGAAACAATAGAAGCAGATGGTAGTTTGAATCATGAGTCTAAGAGGAGGCTGAGATTAAGAAGAGGCTGAGAAAAGATAAGGTGGAAGCTGGGATGCAACCTTAAAGGGATGCAGCTGATGGTGAAGTCCTGATGTATTTGAAGAAGGCCAGGCAGTCAACTTAGGAGAGTATTTCACAACAGAATGAAAGAGGAAATTTTAAAAAATTGTTAACAAGTAAGTTAAGAAATAATTCAGATTCTGTTAGGTTCCTTCCTTCACCACCGCCCAAAGCACAAATTCAAAATATATCAGATTGATACCATAAGTAGTAATGACAAGAGCACATACCTCTCAGTGCTAATGGAGAGTTTTCTCATGCTCTCACTTGTTCTGTTCCTGCCATCTGCAGGAAAGAAAGAAAAAACGTAGAGCATAAAGAGAAGGAAAATGCCCACTGGTAGTTTCCTTGGAGACTAAAGAATGCAAACCAGGTTATCAGTAGTCCTTGGAGCACCACTGGAAGAGATGGACTACACATATTAACAGCTCACTCAGAGATTGTAAGGGGGAGCAGAAAGGAAATAGGTAGACAAGGAGACTGGGCTTGAACAGTAAAGGAACAGAATAAGAAATGTCATTAACCATCGTCTGGAATAGATTCCTTGATGAAGGTCATAACAGGAGATAAGGAAAGAGAGGAAGTTAGTCTACTCTGCAAAGACCAAAAATGTCAATGGTTAGGTTGAGAAAGGGAGTTATAATAGAAGAAAGGTTGTAGCACAAGGTTGGTGCTCTCTGAGCTTGGTTGTTTGCTTGCAAGTGTTTAAACATCCAACTAGGTAGCATTATCAGTGCACAGGGAATTATCTTGGGTAATTTCCTCAGTCTATAAATTAAAGATTGCAAAATTGTCACAAATCTTGAAATGACTGGAAAATGTACTCCTGGACTTAGCCTGTCCATTCTTTCAAGAGCAAAAGGCTGCACAATATTTTCCTTTGTTTCAATAACAATTCTGCATGATTACAAACTGTTTGCCTTGAAAGTGCTGTTAATACTGAGATACATATTTTAGAATTGTGTGCTGAACATAGTGGGGTGGCACTATCTACAAATGGTATAACTTTGCCCAAAACTCCTGGAATTTCTTTTCAGACATTCTTCAGAGGTTTTTTTTTTTTCCTCTCTAGTTATGGCACCTCCCTAATTTCAAAGAATTAAGAGCTAGGCTGCTGACTATCAAAGATGATGTCTTCCCTTGGGATTGAATTGAAGTGGCTCTACTACTGGAAAAATAATTGTACAACAAAACACAAAATATAGTTGGAATGAGAAAGTGGCAGCTAATGTGAAGACTAATCAGAGTGAACAAAGGGGGAGGTGAGGTGGCAACTGCTAATCAGTTTGAGAAAGAGGGTATTAAAGAGAATTTTAGGAATTTCCCAGGTGGATTCTCAAATTGTTATTGTTGATTTTATTATAGTTTATGACTATTCCTGATTTAGTCACAGTAAGATGAAGGTATTCCTTCCTCCTGACCATCTAACATAATGTGGTCATCTAATGTTGCATAGTCAAAAAATACTTTTGCAAGATAATACAAGAGAGGAAGAGCTCCTGTTACGCTATGAGCCTCTTGGAAACATTTTCAAAAGTAAAAGAGGAGAAGAAAATTATTGTATCAAAAAGTAACATATCAAGTGTTGGAATTTTTCCTTCCAAGTATTTTCTGTGAAGAAGCTGTACAATTGTGTGATCACTTGACCTTGTGCAATCAAATAGTCATTCTAAGAAAGAAATAAAAGGGAAAAGAATTCTAACTCATGGCAATAGTACATCAAGGCTTTTCTAAAGTAAAAAGAGAAAACCAAGATAAAATGATATTTCTTTGCCACCCCATGACTTTTATATGAAATTCTCAAATCCTGCCTCCTTTCTGTTCTCACTTGACTTTACTGTAAATCCATCCTTGCAGTTTCTCAAATACAGTGAATTTAAAGCAGGGCACAGGGGTTTAAATAGTATTAGCATGTTTAACTTGGAAAAGATTATTTCGACGGGATAAAGGTAAGATTATGCTCTTAATGTGGCCATCATATTGAAGAGGGCAAAAATGGGCTCATACTTGTGAGAAGGTTCTGGTGGAGCACAGATTAAGCATGAGCAGGCAGTGTGCTACAAGTGCCAAAGAGTCAGAGCAATATTTGGCTGCATCAACAGAGATATATATTGAGATTATGGAAAATTATACAAAGTTCCATTGTAAGCTGCACTACTCCTTTAGCCAATAGTTAGAGTTGAACCATTAAAGTTGGACTTTCTTCTGAGTTCAGAGATCTTTTGAAAGATGTTCCTTATTTCTCCATGTCAGTTTCCATCTTCAGTGCCTTTAAATATATGTTCAGTTCAGTATACAGCTAAAATTCCTTAAATCATCTAAGTGAGTAGAGGGAAATCAAATTAATTTTCCCCCAAAAATAGCCTAGTTCCAAGTTGTACAGCTTTGGCTTCATAACCAACATTTTGAATTTCACCCAAACTAGAAACAAAGGAATAATTTTAGCATATATGAAGTTATTTTTTCCATTCTTCCATAGATAAATGTGTCTACTGAATCTTTATCCTCGTCTCAATGACCAAAATGGGAGGCTGATTAGGAGTGATCACAGGGGAAGTCAAAAAAGTTAAATGGCAGCTACAAACGTACAATCAAAGCCTCCATCTAGATTTTTTTTTATTCACCTCTGCCACCCTCATGATGAGCCTGGGCCTGAGCATTAAAAAAATATGTTTTCAGTCTGCAAAAGTAATTTATGTAGTGGCAGATCTTCTTTACTGGTCCAGTGGCCTAGTGATTAAGATGCTGGGCTTGTTGACTAGAAGGCTGGCAGCCCAAGTTCGAGTTCCAAGTGCCACCATGTAATGGGGTAAGCTCTTGTTATTCGCTCTAGCTCCTGCCAACCTAGCAGTTCAAAAGCATGTAAAAATGCAAGTAGATAAATAGATACCACCATTGGTGGGAAGGTAGCAGTGTTCCTGCAGTTTAGCACATGTTCATGCCAGCCTTGTGACCATGGAAGCATTGTTGGACAAATGCTGGCTCTTTGACCATGAAACGGAGATGAGCACTGCTCCCTACAGATGACTAAAAAGGGAAACCTTTACTTTTCCCTTAAGTTCCTCTTCACTGTCTCATTAGTGACCATTAGAGTCTTTGGATTTCGGCGGCATATAAATTCAATAAATTAATAAAAATAAATAAATAAATTCACAGTTATGACAATGACGAAAAAGTAATTTTATGACCAGTCCTTGCATTTATGACTTTCATAGGTCTGTAAAGCAAAGAAAAACTGAAGTAAGATCATAAGCGCAGCCATGGTTTCATTTAGCAACCATTCCACTTAATGACTGAGTTGCCAGTTCCAATTGTGGTTGCTAAACAAGAACTATTTGAATGAAATAGTTTTTAAAAGTTCTCTTCTTCTATATAATTTATAAGCTGCAACCCTCTGACTACCAAAACTAGAATCCTTAATTCTTTCTCCCCCAAGATTTGTTGCCGGAATATAAAGGAAGGAGAGAAATGTTGTCACAACCCTTAATGTACAGCCTTCTCTTGACATCAGATGTTTAATGTTATCTCATTTTATTGTGCCCTTCATGTATAGCAAGGAAAAGGAATGAAACAACAAAAAAGTCATCTTCAAATCAAGATTAATTTCTTGTAAATTATTCTTTTCCTGTTGTTAATTATTACCTAATTGAAATCCCTAATATTAATTATTGTTAACATTAAGAAAAAATGTCTAAATTCTGTCAGGTCTGTCCTGTCATCCTTGAATGTAATTATCCCTTATCTTTCAACACAGTCAGGCCTGGATATATAATTATGGAAATGAATGTTTACTGGAGTGTGCATAGTAAATTCATAAAATTAATAATGTATTCCTCCTTCTACATATTATAGTTATAAAATGAGTCATGCATTTTCTGGTTACTGTACTGGTCATTTATTTTATCTTATTTTATTTTATTTATTAGGCTGGGATTTCTCTCAGGACAGACAAAGGATCTGCATTAGAAAGAAGTTAAATGGATAATATAATTATGATGTGTGGGTTGTTTTTTTTACTTTATGCTCTCAAGCAATAGGCATGCAAGGATGCAGATTAAGAAAATAAATGCCAACAGTCCATTTAGCTAGGATCTTTACTGCTGACACCATTTTCATTTTAGATGCCCTTAAATCATTGATGGTATTCTTGTCCAGATTATATCCTCTGGGGATTGGAAGTCATTGTAGATAAGAGCCGTATTCCCAAGTATTCAAAAATCTCTAGCAATGGGGTGATAATGAAGAATGAGCATTTGCGTTTATCGTCTTTCCTGTTGAAGCAAACTAGCAAGTAGTCCAATCAGACAAAACTGTTCCAATGGTTTCAGTTCTTTCAAAACGAGTCCAAACTGCAGCTAGCAGCCCCGCTTTTTGTAATCCGAAGAGCTTTTATTTCTAGCTTTAATCCTTGTAACTCTGGGAACTTCAAAACCAGAGTTACGCTCACTTTGCAGCGTACCAGCTTTTGATTGTCAGACATTCATCTGATAAGGGCAAAGTCTGTGCCAAAATGATAAATTTTCTAAGGAACAATAAATAATTGCTTTTTGGGACAGTTTTTCATGGACGTGAAGAGCAGTAGATGCTTCATTAGCACCTGGATGGGTTAAAAAATGGATTTTGGTTAAAATAATCTGTTTTCATTTAAAAAAGAAAAGGCAAGAATTGGAGTTAACTCCTACATCCTTTTCTTTTTTAGTTGTGAAATTTGCCCCCACAATTCTGGAATATACTTCGATAACAAAAATTAATCTTAATCTTGAATCTATATTTTCTAATCTACACATAAATTAAACTGTTGTAAATAAGTGTTTTTTCTTTGTCACTGGGTTACCCAGAAGTTCTATTCTTATTGTATGTTCCATTCATTGGGAAAAAAAAGGGAAACAAAAGTTTCCAACCACCGAGTCTCCCTTGTACAATAAAGTACAATTACAGCCTAAGTAGAGAACAATATACGATGAGGACTTTCCCAGAAAAGAGGGGGGAGGAAAGCAACTAAAAAGAGTCTTTTATTTTGAAAAAAAAAAGAGAGATACTGCTTTCAGAGAAATGTATGACACCTTTTCTCCTACAAACACATATCCATGGTGGGAAATGAAATAACCAAGTTCAGAAAAATGGCTAGACAATATGATATGTACAAGGTGCTTTTTAAAAAAAATAAAATTTGATTATTCTGTAATACACTGTATGGTATTTCTTTATCCCAGGTATTGTTGAACATGTTCAAGCAGTAAACATATGCATTGGTTTCACAAGAAGTTTATTGTATTGCACAATGTTGTTCAAGCTATCATGTTTAGTGACATGTAGAAACAAGTAGAGATGTGCAGCAACGTTACAAGAGCAGTGCTTTTGTCAGATTAAAAATTCCTTTTTCATTCCTCCCTAGCCTACTTGGACTATATAAAATGCTGCTGCCATATACCTGTACCACACAGAAGCTTTAATATAGCATTCTTATCATTTCTTTACTTGAATATTGACACTATGAATCACTGGGGGAAACTGATCTGTATATCTACGGCTCTGTCAATCTCCCAGATCAACTTGCTTTTAAAGCTTTTTCTACAGTCAACCAAATAACACATATGAGATTCTTCCAGCCTGTAAGGAATAGAAAAGAAATGAAAAGGAGCCAGGAATCAGTTCACATCTCAAAATCAAGGTATATTTTCATGTTGAAACCCTTCAGAAAGAGCAACCATTGATCCTATAGTGAGCATGTTAAAAGTTCTGACAAAGGATAAGGAGGTTTTTAACTTTTTAATTTTGATATGTATCGTTCAGTAATAATGAAGAAAAACAATCTTTAAGGTTAGCAGCTCCAGAAACATTTTGTTGGAGATACAGCTCCAGAGAAATTCTATTTTGTAGCATTAGAGGCATTAGAAATAGCAACAGCATAGCAGCTCCTAATCCTTTGCCACTGTTCTGCTTTGCCGTAAGTGGAGTATTCTTAGATTCTCCTCCTCAGCCTGCTTTCTGAGTTACTTCTTTTTCCCATTATGGGAACAAAAGATGCAAGCTTTCACTGAAGCATGGAACCTCCTTAAGCAAACTTTCTCTAGATACTCCTAATGGATTTGAGTATATTCCTATACTTTTGCTCAGCTAAATATGCATGAGTGTATTGGAGGATTCTAGTTACCTTAATATTTTGTCTACACATAAGGACAGAAGGCCAATGCTCATCTAATCCAGCCTGTTTGTATCACACAATGGCCAATCAGATCCTTCCAGGAATCTCAGCAACACAAACAGGAGGGCTATAACTCAGGTTTTTTATTGTTTTCTAGCAATTGATATTTACACAACTGCTAGGAAGTTTGTTTGTTTTTTCCAAAAAATGAAGTCTTTTTCCTGTGTGGGTTTTTCTTGCAGTTGAGAAAGGATCATCTATCATGGAGAATTAAAAGTCATCTGAAAAGAATCTTAATTTTTTTCTGCCCACAATGAACATATAAGCAACTTTACGACCATTTATTCAAGTCCAAACAGCCAAAGAGAACCTCAGAGATACTGACAATTTATCAGCAACACATAGAAAGCAAGCACTCATTAAGAATTAATTGGCAAGCCCTTCATCTGAACTGCAGTTATATCCTTGGCCTTACTGTGCAAGAAATTATGCCGAAAAGACATCATTTCAGAGGCAAAACTTCATAGATTCCTCCAAATAGCAAACATCCATAATTGCTTTTTTTTCTCCTTGTGACAGATTCATTCATTTCTTAGATCCATGGTGAGATGCATTATTTTTGAAGCTTTTCTCACTGAAGTGAATCATGAGTGATAGAACTGACATCAGATGCTGAAGGGTTTGAGTTAAGGGCAATCTCCTGCCACTGAAAGCCATCAGAAATATATAATCAAATAGGTACCTTTTCAGGGAAATTCTGAACTTCTGTCATTATCCCTAAATATTGGCATTCATGAAAAATTGAGTTAGGACATGCTCATTGGCCCCTGTCAATGTATTAACCCACATCGCCTCGTACAGAAAGTGAATAAAATGCTGTATATTTTGATCCATCATTGAAGCCCAAATTTTTATTATCTGGTCTACTTTAAAATAGGAAGAGAGATTTCTGAGCAGCCAGGTTATAAAAACAAGTATCTATTTCAACAAGTATTTTCTTACACTTTGTTTTTTGTTTGATTTCCTTGTTTTCCTTCCTTATTTTATATTAGTTTTTATCTTTCTGTTTATATGTTTTAATAAAAACTAAGATAGATAG
>JANHZU010000259.1:73767-84045 GCA_032468055.1 Acrochordus granulatus
ATGATTTTTATAATGGGTTTTTATCTGTTATATTTATATTTTAAAGGTTTTTATTGTGAGCTGCCGAGAGTCATTTTTGAATTTGGTGGCATATAAATCTAATAAACAAACAAACAACAACCTATGAAGTGGGTTGAGCTGGAAAAGAGTGACTGGTCCAAAGTCACCCAGCTAGCTTTCATGTTTAAAGTGTGACCAGAACTCACAGTCTCCCAGTTTCTATCCTGGTGCTTCAACCACTAGATCAAATTGGCTCTGTCTGCAGCAAAATCAATCGCATAGCATCTCTACAGTATGCATTCTGGCATGAAATTCCAACCATACGAAAGCATACAGTCATATTCTCTACACCCAAAGTTATACTTAGCCTAGAAAATAAAAGAGTGTGGCAAGTAATAATGTCTTATTGGCACAGAATTTATTTGTGATAATTTAAATGTAGATGATATGTAACAATAACCAACAAAATTCTGCACTTTGACATGACCTATGATTTCTAAATATGGGTTACAACAAAGCCATGGAGTTTATTTAACAAAGAGGAGAATATATTGAACTTTTAAAAAGCTTAGTAGCAGCTACTAAGTTATATTATCTCCTTCGTGAATCAAAGAAACTACAATTTGTGTATTATTTATTCATCTTGTACAAATGTTTCTCAGATTCAACAAATTTAAGATGTATGGACTTCAGCTCCCAGAATGGTGGCTGAAGAATTCTAGGAATTGAAATCTATACATCTTAAACTTGCTGAAATTGAGAAATACTATCCAATATCCATCACCAATAAGCTTTTTCCTATGCCTTTTATATTAAACTGTTATAGTGCTGTTATTTAGAGTGGGGTGTTGTATTAATTTACATTGTACTTGTCTTTGGCTGTAAAATAGGGAAAAACAGACCCAAATCCCTCACTTCAAAACACAAAATATAACAGTAATCTTTTTTTTTCAAAATTCAGTAATCTTTTTTTCAGCAGACAAGATAAAATTGTACAAGAAAAGCCAATTTATAATAAGTGTCAATATTCAAAGTTTGATTCGGGTTTTGAATGGGTCAAGTTCCCATGGCTAGCAGTTCTTGGAAGCAGAATATGATAAATATTGGTCGAAAACAATTAAGATATTATCAACTGTTTAGAAAGAGGAGTTCACACAACTCCCTAAGAATTTTGTATGTGCTTGTTTTAGGTTACAGTGTATGATACAAGCCATTGTGATTGGTTTATTTCATATACTGTGTGTAACAAGCTGAAAGAGAAGATAATTGAAATCTCACTGGCAATCTCCCTCTTCTAAGGGTTCTCTAGCAATATTTAATTATGAAGCTGATCCTAACTCCCCTGATGTTAGTCTGTCTGGGGAGTTCCTAACCTTACTATCAAGGGCTTTTTCTTCAGCCCAGCTCTAAAAATCAAAAAATCAAATAAAAATAGGAAAAAAGATGTTTTGGATCTCCTGCTCAAAGTCAGCAATAAAGAATTTAATAAACTTGCACAAGGCCTGAAATACAAGGGGCAACTATGCAGTCTTGGCACCTGAGAAAGTTTTTAATGAGATATTCTCTTTCTAACCTAAGAAGTGTATACAGAGGCACACACAAGGTAAAGATACATAGATAAAAGAGTTATAAGGAAAAGAGGAATACAGGAAGAACAAAGGAGCAACAATTACCCACACAGAATTATAGTTCAAATTAATTCACTTAACTAAATTATCTATTTTATTAACTGCATACCATATGATATTGGGGATCAGCACAAATTCAGCTTGCTGCAGAGAGTGGGCTTTATATTTGGATATTAGAAAAGCCCTTCCTATTATTCTTTCTCCTCCTTAAGCATTATTTTCACAGTTTTATAGAAAGCGGATGATAAGTGAAATCCTTCTCTTTAGATTATCTGTGCTTTGTTCAGTCAAGGAACTGCTTCGTTTTTGATAAAATGGGTATAACCAGAAAACCATCACATAATCTAATGGCTGAGCCTACCTTCATAACAAACTTGTGATCAAGGAAGAGGCTTTTGGAGAAACAAAGAACAAATTTAATTGTTCAAGTCTCACAGTATGGGGTAAACCCATTAGATGTTTTAGGAAATACTGGTATGCCATGCCCAAAAATTGGGGGTTGTCACACCACATTCACCTAAGATATAGTGACACATGTTAATCATTGAGATAAGAAAGTATTAGCTCATTTATATGTGCCAGATTCATAAAGTATAGAATCTGGCAATTTAAAATGAACACCTTGAGTCTGATGAATAGCCCATGAAATTGTTGCAATATTTATATGATTGAATGAGGATGGGTGCATGATCATTTTCAGATGAAACCTGTATTTCGCTTGTGAAATATATTCTAGGATTATATTTCAAAATGAGAGCATGGACAGAACCAAGAAATAGGTCACAGACAAACAAAAAGAACAAAAGCTAATCTTTATTAATTTATCTGTGGTATTATTATGATTATATTATTTAAATTAATTTTAATCTGATTACTCTTCACACATTCAATAATTTCACTCTTCTGGCACTTTAAAAATTATAGGCCAGCTTTACAATTTGGATGGGCTTTGTGAATCAAATCATTCACAAGCTTGAATCATTTGAATCAAATGATTTACAAGCTTGTCAGTAACCTGGGGACCACAAATGGAGATGAAACCGATCAGTGGTTGATTGCATTGTGTTGCTGCTGCCAGGGGGAGTGGATGGAGTTTTTTTGGGTTTTATGTTGTGGAGTTTTAATGTTGTAAGCTGAGCAGAGTGCCCTTGTGTGAATTGTATGGCCATTTCAAGTTATTTAATCAATAAAAATAAATAATCCTAGAGTTTTCTAGAGGTATTTTTGGCCCCAGAACCTCATGCTTACATCTCTACTTAAAATGATCTCCTCAGTAATTAACACCAGAATAAGGGAACTCATAAAGAAAAAAAAAGGAGAAAGTTGCTTTTAATGATCTTGAGGCTGTCTATGGTATTTTCAACACTTGAATGCATACTTGGATTCACTCATTGAGGATTCAGGGAACCCTTCAACTCTGAAAAAAAATCTGAGTCACATTCAATCCCAAGAAATATGACAGAAGATACAGACTCTGTGAAAAAAAATGGTCAGTGTCCAAACCCTTTGTGAATAAGACTTTCTTTTTGAGTAGAACATTCAGAGGAGAACCTCTGTTGACCTAAAGCCAAGTTTCTTGAAGGATTGAGAACCCAGCTTTAAAAGCTTTTAATTTCAGTGACTAGCTAGAAGAATCTGTTCATTCTTTTGCCTAGTTTGCCTAGTTTGTTCATTGTCCCTTATTGTACTGTGCCTTGTGTGCTAACTTTATCAGAACATCATTTCTGGTAAAAGTTACTGGTAAGATTGAGAGGATGCTAGAATTCCTTGCAGTTCTATTAGTTGATTCAGTTTGTTGTTGCCAATCAATTGCCCATAGGACAGCTTTCTTCTGAACAAAATGCCTGAATTCTGGGAGCTGTCCTAGGTACTTATTCTATCAACTCCCAAAACTAACATGCTGAGGCTGGCTTTGTGATCTATGGTTTGCAGCCTAATCCTGATCAATATCTGTCTCCTGGAAATGATTACATTTCATATCCAGATTCTACATATCCAGCTAACAATTATTTCTGTTTAAATTTCAAGTTAGTGCACTCATGGAATTGGGAATCTAAATTGCACTGAATTTAAATGAAGATAAGATTATTGCTTAGCAAAGCAGAAGAGAAAATAAAAGTATGAAAGTTACACATATAACACCTTGGTTGTTAAATAATTTCCTTCAGAGTAGTCTAATCAAGTTTGATGTTTAATCACTTTCAGAGGAAGTTGTGCACCAATCACTTTTGTGAAGTAGCCCAATATCAGTTCCTAACAGTGAAGGAAAGATTAGGTTTTTAAGAGCATTTTTATATCACCGCCATTTTTGTTTCTTGATACTTAAAAAGAAGTTTAATGACAATCTGGGATTTTATTCTCTTTCACTAACCTCAAAATGCTAAGAATAAGGTTTATTTGATCCACTACTCTGCTTTTCATGCTCAATCTATGCAAATAAATTTATTGCAATTAATTGATTCTTTATTAGGCAGATCCTTGTGTTCTATATTTGTATCTTCAATTTTCAAATTATTTTTGTATAAACATTTTGTTACTTTTCAACAATATAAAATACAACCAACATACAATAAAAACAAAACAATAACAAAAAACAATTGAACAAATAAGAACAACAAAATGTAAAACAGACACATATCCCAAAAAAGGGGGAAAAAAAACATCCTACATTACTCTCAACCCAATTCCATATGAATATCTGACCATAAATCAATACAAAGGAAGAAGAAATATGTTTCACACTCTCAGTCTAATCAGGTTAATATAATAAAAACTATAAACTATAAAAACATTTCCTTTCTATCACTATATATCTATTTTAATTATTCTAATTTTTAATCTACACAATATTTGATCTAAACATATAAACGTATCAAGTTCAGCCAAAGATACCTTTACTCTAGTTCACCAGAGAAAGTTCCAGAGCAACTTCTAAGCAGTTAGAAATGTCTTTAAACTGTCTACCCTCAGAAAGATTATCAGTATAAACATCTTTCAGTCTTTATCTCATCTCCCTCTTATAGAAAACTTTATATGAAATAAAGCACAGCAGAATCTTCAGTGGCAGAGTCTAAGACATTGTAAATGATCCTCAATACACAGTCAAAAGCACATTAAGAACTCACCTATCAAAACAATATTTAAAACACTGAATTAATAAATTTAAAATTCCATATCCCAATTAAACATACCACATGAATCCCAGGTCATCCTCATAAATCTTACTGAAATTTCTCTCAACAAAACTAATTCTTTACCCAGTTCTTTCTCTTTGAAACATTTTTGCAAAATGTGTTCTTCTTTGAATCTTCTTACAAATTGAATCTTAAATAACCTTCTTCTACAAGAGGCAAATTAATTCTATCAATTCTATCTAACTCACGAATTATACCATCTTTATTTTTTTTTCTGTTTGCTCCTGGAACCCCTGCTCCCAATCTGAGAAAAATAAAATTCCCTTAAACCCAGCAATACCTGACTAACTGCAAACTTTTCCACCTGCAACTTTATTTCTTCAAATGTTATGCTGAAGGTTCCAATTTTATCGCATTGATTCAGTCACAGATTGGGTCATTTTATAGTTTTCAGCTTCTAACTTTTGTTTCACTTTTTCAATTTTCCCCTCAATTTTTCCCTCTAAAATAATTCTGATTTTTGTATATTTTTCTCAAATATCTCCTGCAAATGTCTGCCCCAAATCTCCATTCTAGCCTCTCTATTTTCATTAAGTTTCTGAATTCCACTCAAAATCTGCCTCAACACCTCTTTTTTTGTATCCATCTCTCTTTTTCTAATATATTGAGAGAGAGAAGGAAAAAAATGCACAACCGTATCAGCATTTTAGTCCAGATGGTGAAGAGTTAATTTAGCAGATCCAATTCCATCATATGCCAATATTGTGAGTTAACCACCAATCCACAGTGGAAAGACTGATACAGGGTAAAGAAAACCACAAATAATCAAAATAAAGAAGCAAAAATGGATTCCTTGCTGTAATGATGCAGTTCAAAATACAGAGGTTTAACTTCAAGCAATTTAACACATTGCAGACAGTCTGGGATTCCAAGCATTTTTCATCCCTTCCTTCATATAAGGAGCATAAAGTCATCATTCCCACTTCCTTGCTGCAATAAATCTTCCAAAAGCTTTTTAGTAAATTCCTGAAATAATGTAATTCAGCAAAGGGAAGTAGAATATCCACACAAAGTTGAGCTGTTAACATTCCAGAAATAGTCCAAAGGAAGAAAGAGAAATAGTAAATAAAGAAAAAGCTAAGACATGGAAACATGAAGGAATTTTAAAAGCAGAAAAATAGATTTCTTATTCCATATGCTGTTTTCACATTGGAAAATTTCTTCTGAAGTTTTATAACTTGCAAATATCCTTGGGTGGGAGAAGAATTTGCAAATCTCTCACCAACTACAAATCTCCTACCAACTTGCAAGTTGGGGAGAAAACTTCATGAATTTCTCCCTCTTTTACATAGCTTCAGGATCACCCTCTCTTATCTGATCATTCCCTAAACAGTAGAAAAGATCTTTTCTGCCCGTTCCACAAGGTCATTCTTGCATATTGTACCTAAATAATTTTCTTCATGACAGCAGGGATTTATAAATAACAATTACTTGTTGGTCATCTATTCTGCTACATTGTCATTAATACAGACAGATGAAATTGATCAATCATGATTCTGTGATGCAAGATTTATATCAACTATTACACAAAGCTATTTTGAGTTCCTTTTAAAAATGAGATAAAAATATTTATGATTTCCTGATAGAGAGGGATGAATAAGTAAAATCCCATAGACAAATATATGATGTTTAGCACCTAGGACTTGACAAACTATGGTATCTCTTATAAGAAAAGATGGCAGCTACAATGTAGATCTTTCATTAAAATTTCATCTGTATTTTTTCTTATTTTATTATACATATATTGCTTATTGAATATAATAAATTAAAGGTTTCCCCTGCCAGTCATGGCCAACTCTAGGGAGTGGTGCTCATCTCTGATTCACAGCTGAGGGAGCCAGTGTTTTTCTAAAGATGTTTCTGTGGTCATGTGCCTGGTGTGACTATACGCCTAGGCACACAGAACGCTTTTCATGGTATATAATAATTAGCATTATAATTATTTGATAATCAGATAGTTAATCTGATAATTCCATTAATGATTTGGATGAAAGGGAATCAAAGGGTTTTGATTGGTAGCTATTAAATTGAGATCTAAATGTATAGATACTAAATGAACCAGATACTAACTTCAAAACACAAAAATGGGCTGAAAACAGCCCAAATGAAATTCAAGAGAGAGACAAGTGCAAAGTTCTCCACTTGGAAGAAGATAAATGAGAATACCCAGGAAGAAAAAAAATGAGATGATCGGAATATGATCTCAAAATACTGGTTGATTGCAAACCGAATATGAGTTGGCGCTATAATGTTAATGGAAATAATGAAAATGCATCAGTAAGAAACTCAGGTGTGAACGTTCCGGTTTGGGAAGACTCCAGGCCAAATCAGGAGGAGGCTGGGAGCCCCTTTTCCAACTAACACAATCTCTTGGTTGGAGAAGGAAGGATAGAGCACTCTTCCAGGAACTGAAAAATGTTAAACAGAAGCTTGAGATGTGTTCACTCTTATTCCAAAGTGTCAGACATGGAAAAAGGAATTCAGGTCTGAGAGAGAAAATCCTACCTGAATGAGAGGAAAAACATCCTAAAAGGAGGAGCAGCCTTAGAGCTCAGCAGTGAATCAGAGAAGTTCAGTCCCACCTTCACTGATTGTCTTAATGCAAAGACTGAGCAGATATCAGTCAGAGGAGATTTAACTGGGATTCTTGCAGACTGGGGCAGGTTGGGCTGGATGGTCTCAGAGTCTTTTTCTGAACATTCCTGTATGTTTGGGTTTGTGATTAGCATGATGAATATAAAATTCTATGACAATCACAAACCCATACATATGGGAATTTATTTATAACACACACATCCTTTTTAAAATTGGCAGTCTTCAATATCAAAGTATATCTTTCATGATACACACATTTTGGAACATTATGTCCTGAGCTATGAGACTGGCCAAACCTGTTTGGTGCTTCTTTTGTAGCACGAGGAAGTTGAGATAGTTCCCCTCCCTCTCCTTTGGATTCCTTCTCAAAAGGAACTAAGTTTGTGGATCTTTGTCAGGATCCCATACCTGCCATGGCTGCATCTTTGGAGCCCTCGGTCTCTTTTTGTCCTTGTTTCTTCTCCTCCTGGATTGGGAGGAATATGCAGCATTCAAGGCATGGGCCACAGTTTTAATCACACTGTAAACATGGTGATAATTTGGGATTCGGATCCTGTTCCTTTTTCCTTGGGTCTCTATTGGCGCTTTTTGTGTGCATCTTTTCCGGATTTTAACAGAAAACACATGCTCTGAAAAAGAACAGTGAAAAATCTGATCTTGAAACTGGGGGTCTACAAAGAGATAAGGTTCAAAGGCATCATCTTTTGGTCTTTTTTTTTCCTGAAAAGCAAAGGTCCAAATACTATGGACATATTTGAGAAGTCTGTGATTTTTTATTTTATATGTTCCCAAGATTGTCATGATCCAGACTTTCCCTTCAATCGGTCCTGGCAAATGTTTAAATGTTAAATGGAAAGGAAGAATTCTGTCCCAATGGGAATCATATTCTATGGAGTGAACCAAGACATTGACTTGTCTCCACTTAGAGATGGCATCCTTAAGAAGTTCTGTAGGTCCAGTAATTGAGAATTGTTGCGATATAACAACACAAATTCCATTGTTGGCAAGAAGAGGAGTAAAAGTCCTCATGAAATTCTCTCCCTTCTCTGTGTCTGAAGCAAAGAGACCAATCAAGGTCCATCTGAAGTAGAGGAGCACTTGGACAATTCCTGGGTAGTGGAACCCCTCTTTGGGAAAGATCTGGTGGAAAAAAGGGAACTGACTTTTATCACTCAGAGCCTCTGAAACAATTCTGTGTCTGGCCTGAAAGAATTATGAAGAATGCTATGTTATATTTTGGGTCCTATCACATCCAAAATATGAGCTTTTAATATATCCAAACTTGTTCTCATGAACATATTAGTTTTTTGTTCTTTAATCAGTAGGCCGTATCAGGGTACAGAATGTAAAATATACAACACCAGAATGAAAATCATATTTTTGTACCACCCCTATGATTTACCTCAATTGTAGCCACATATGCAGGTCTCAAGTGAACTGTTTTGTTCCAATAAACAGATATATATAATTTTTGAATTGTTACTAGGCAGAAAATATTTTGTTTTAATACAAGCATCCCAGTAGGTCCTTGGTCTAAAATGTTGTCCAAGATACAGATCTCTCTTTTTCTTATACAATTGACATTCAAATAATAGATAAATTACAACTTCTCCCTCTGGAGCTTCATAAATATAAGTCTGTTCATTATGAGGAATTTGGTTAAATCTTCCATATCTCACCATTGTGTCCAGCTGTTCAAATATTGCTTGAGTAAATACCTCCATAAGATATTGAGGTATTTCCGCATTTAAATGCTTGGCAATTTGGAAGGTACATTTGTGACAGCTCATTCATTTCAATATGCCAACCTCACTGAGGATGGTAAAATATTTCTCTGCTTTGATACCCCAGATTCTTTGTGCAGCAATCTTTTCAGCTTGTTCTCCATGTACAAAAGAAACAGGAAGAACACAGCTCCTAATATAATTTGTCAGTTGTACAGTCCAAGAGTTCTTTAATTGAAATTCTGTCTGTTCTAAAAGACAGAAATTTGGGAGTTTATCAGTTTCCACAGCTTTAATTTTACACCAAAAATTACATGTATTGGTTTTAGGCAAAGAGTGCACTTTATAAATTCTCAATTATGCTCTGAGGCAGCATCTGAAGGCCTTTTATCCATCCCCAAGATACTTCAGTTGTTGTGATTGGGGTTGTTCTCGTAGTGATATCTGTTTTAAGCTCCAAACTTTAGTTCTGTATAAAAGCATGGTGGTAATCTTAGCCTTGTATACTTTAATAATTGGGCCAAGGAAGCTGGATTGACATAATTTTTAAAATGTAAACAGTAAACTCACTCATGCTTTTGCCCTAAGTGAGCTCCTGTGATGATCAGTGAATCAAGATCCAGTCTCAGAGAAAACTACCCCTGGTAATGAAAGCTGTTAACTTTCTTCACTGGCTCACCATCCAATAGCCATCAATAGCTATGATGTCATTTTCCAAATACGATTATTTTTGACTTTGAGTTATTAATAATCAGAGGATTTGTTTATTAAATTTGAATAATTCATTATGAGAATTGGAGTCAAATCTTCCTAATAGCTTACGGAACCAAATTTACAAGTATGATGATAATATATCATCAGTGTATAACAAAATTTTACTGTACGTATTGTAAATGTTTCTTAGGCATTTATACTTCAGGATCCTTCATTAGTCATGGTAAGTCATTAATATCTAGACTGAATAACAATGGTTTAAGTATGCACTCTTGTCTTACCACTTTGTAATTATCAATCCTACCTCTCATGGCTCCACTGAGCCAAAACTGCACTCTCAAACAAGTGTCGCAACAAAGTTTAAAAAGCAGGCATCTGGATTGTATTTTTTTCAAATAGAAGACGTTTCACCTTTTATCCAAA
>JANHZU010000259.1:95423-108565 GCA_032468055.1 Acrochordus granulatus
GCATTTCTCTTAACTGAAATTCATTATCTCCTAAACTCAGCTCATATTTCTCTTAAGAAATAAAAGGATTTGATTTATGTCCATTAAACACTACCAAACATGGCAGATTTTGCACAAATCCAGGCAAAATGATGATGAAAACCAAAGCAACGATTGAGATCAATGCAGGCAGTCGGGCATAAAGAACCATGAATAGTTTATTGTGCTTTCAAAATGCTACCCACTCCCCAATCCTCTCTCTCCAAAATGGACATGCGGAAAATCAAGATGGATCTAAGAACTGCAATATATGACATTAAGATAGCAAAAGATAAAAGAAGAAATATCAATTATACAAAAGCCAGACATCTAGATTTTGGGTAAAATAATATAATTCACTGTTCAGCAACTACTAATGACATTTTATGGAGCCTTTTCTCCTTATTGTTTCAGGCTGGATTATACAAAAATCTAAATAGATTCATCAATTGAGTTTTAGTTCACTGATTAATCATCAATTGACTCAATCTGCATAAATGAATTCAACAAACATTTTGAACAAATAGCTTTTCTGATATACTGATGTTATAGCAGTGTCATTTGAAAAGAGGCATTCCCACCAGTGTGAGAATAGGAATCCTGTCATTTGCTGGTTTTTCTGATTTAAATATATTGTTCCAGGATTTGGGCAAGGCTTGGAAAATTTTAGCTAATCAGGAAGCTGGCTGTTGGCATCAGCAAGCAATGTTATATTTCCAATCCATTTCATCTCTCTTGTAAAGCTTTGCTATTAAGTGATTTGGGAAGGGAAACTATTTCAGCCCTATTCAACTCTATAGCAGGTGCTTTGAAACACTGACTGATAAATCAAGGTAATTATCTGAAGTCAGCTTTCTTCAGCTTATGCCTCCTCTGCACCTAGCCTTCTGTTACGGCCCTGCTGGAGGAGGAGGAGAAGGAGGAAAGGAGAAGGATTTGTTAATTTAGTAAGCAGAGGGCAAAGAGGCAGTGAAGCATGGAAAGTTTGGTTGGGAGAAAGAGAGTCAAGAAAGTTCCTCCCTAGCGTTTCCCAGAATATATCTTTAGTTTGGCAAGATTTCTATCTATAGGTGAGAAACAATAAAGGAAACTGCTAGAAATAACTCCACCTATCTTTCTTGGTTCTTGATGCCTTATTGTCTTGACTATTAAAAAGGCAGAGTTGCTTCTCAGCTGTTTGGCTAAAATCAATAGTAGTAGTTATATAACTGGGAAGAAGATGAAGCAGTTCTTCAAAAAGAATCACCTTGTGAGCTGGCAAGGCAGAAGCATTTGTTAGTATAATACTTTCTCCCAAGCCTCTTGTTTCCCCAAGTCTTCATTTGTTCTTCTGCCTTCTGGAATAGCATTTCCACAAAGATTTTTACAGCTCCCATCTTGGTGGTGTTCCGGGAGTCAATGAATACTTGGCTTCACTCCCAGGATAGAATGGCTGCTGAGCCCTGTCATTTTTTCTTTGGGTGTTCTTTTTTTTGGGGGGGTAGTGGTGGTTTATTTGTTCTTCTGGACATTCAAGTTATTTCCATGATTTTTCTTTCTGTTTTAAGGCACCAGATTAGAAAACAGGAGACCATGAGTTCTAGTCTTGCCATAAGCACAAAGCCAGCTCAGTGATTTTGGTCACCTTACTCTTTCTCAGCCCTAGGAAGAAGGCATTAGTAAATTATTTCCAAAAATCTTGCCAAGAGAACTGTGCAGTGACTATACAGACTTGCATTCCTGAAGCCCTGCCCCTTTCTATATATGTTGCATGTGTAATACATGTAATAAAGGGGTACAACTTTGTTCACATGGTCAAAGTTGCCATTTTAAGCCAGAAAATATTACATAGAACCATATAAACTAAAATTATTAATAGGACTGAAAAATTGACACAAAATACAAAAAATACATTATAATAAAATTAATAGCAATAATGCAAATAACTGTAATGATCACTAAGATAAGCACTAATCTCCAGTCATAGCCAGATTGAATAGAACAAATAGAAGCACAAAATCAGGCAAATTGGAAAGATATGTCAGAGTCCTAGTCTGAAAGACATGACAGATGAGCATTGTACTCTACCAGAAAGTAATTTTAAAAATGGGATAGATGAATGCCATCTGAGTTTCTCTGTAAAGGAAAGAACAAAGAAATATGTGGCTTAGGGACACCAACAGTGCTGTCTACGTATGGGCATATATACTGCTGAAGAAGGACATTTATTGTTGGTGAACTCCTTTATAAATACTCCTGCCTAAAGTATGCTATAAGCCTAGCCGTATGCACAATTTAATGGGATGTTTGGAGGTTGAGTCATGAGAACTGGACTTCTTTTCTTGTTGGTTCGAGATGTTTTTACCCAAACAGCTTCTTCAGACTGAAGCTGCTGGGATAAGCAGTGAAATGTCTTGAACTAACAAAAAAAGAAGTCCAGTTGCCGTGACTCAACCTCCAGACAATTCTACCTGGATGACTGAGAATCTTCACTGATAATTTAGTGGGATGTGTGAATCCAGCCACAATGAATTATTCAATTAAAATGGCTAAAACAAACCCTAATTTAGAAGAATATGTACACTTCAAACTGAAAGTTTGTACACTTCAAACTGAAAGACCACTGAGGTTATCACCCTACTGGACATTTAACGCAGAAGAGGGGGAAAATTTAAATTCTTGGGGAATTAATATCAAATAAATTTAACTGAATGCTAATTCATATGAATTGGAATCTAATCGTTAGGTGGGAAAAAGCAGGCCCAGACAGCTCCATTCTAATCTAAAAGTTTATTGAAGCTTCAAGATTACAGGAATTTCTCCAACTGCCAGCCCAACACCTGCACTCTCCAGATATGACTGATGGTCCTCATGAGGGGTTGAATCTCTGGTGCTTGAGCATGCTTAGAAACTCCAAACTGATTCCCTTCTTCACTCCTGGCTCCGCCCCTCCTACCACACCAGTTTAGTTTTTATTTTGTTCCTATCAACTTCTATTTCAAGTACAGCCTCCATTGTATGACTTAAAGACCAAGAACAGCTCATGGCTTGAAAAGAAGTTGCACATGTCTGATAAAACACAGCTTCATTGGAATCATTATGAGGAGTTTCCAAAGAGTCAGACCAGATGTCAGAGTTGGCATGAAACCTGCCCCTTGAGAAAGTAGAGCAGTCTGAATGCCATCTTTCAAATGCATTCAGTTACTGCTTAGGAGTCCCAAATTACTTGTATATGATTTGATTACCCCCACACTCACAAATGCACATATGCAAACACACACTAACCACCAGTACAAGGCAATGACAGCCTGAATGCTACCAGTTTTCCTGAGAAATAATGACGTGACCTCTTTTCACTGCTGCTCTATGCTGCAGGACTGGCAGCCAACCTTCACTCGGATGGCTGCTACCCCACCTTATTTCAAAACTGATTGTATATTTGCTCACTAGGCCAGATATCAGTTTTACCCAAGCTGACATTGGAAAAAGACATCCTGCTCAAAGTTCCTCTAGGGTCCTAAAATGAATTGCTGAGGATCTGCCAATTCTGTCCTTTATGTTTTCCAGATCAGATGAAGGTGGAGTGCAAGGCAGTGATTGCTTTTAAAGGAACAAGAGACCAAATATAGGATAAATAGAAAAGGAAATGGGGAAGAGAGATGAAACGGTGTTTGATTTTCATTCTCAAGCAAGCCCTTCTCATTTCATACTCTTGAGCCAAGAGATGAATCTGTTAAGTTATTTAGTGCAAGGCTGAATAACTTTCTGTTACTCAGGAGTTCCATAGGGGAGTTCAAGAAGTTAAAATAGTAGCCATGACCACAGTATTGAAGTTTCATGGGGTTTTGATTGTGTAATTGTAGTCACCGTCTTGACCTTTTGACCTCAACCCCCCATCTGAACTTCATATTCAGCAGGAAGAGGAAGTAACCATTCTGTCTGAATCATAGATTCATGGCCCAGATTTGCCACAATTGTAATTTTATTTTCTTAATTTCTAGTCATAAGTTTTGAGAATCAATCTTTCTTTCTCTCTCTCTCTCTCTCTCTCTTTCTCTCCCTTCCCTTCCCTTCCCTTTGCTTTTTGTTGTATACTATAGTCTTTGTGCACTTCTTATTTTAAAAGAATCAGAAATCATGTCAACAATAATCACAAATCTAGTCAGAAAGTATGGTGGAGGGACAAACAACAGATTTGGAGGCTTCATGTAGTCCAGGAGCCTCAGGTTGAACACCCCTAGTTTCACAAAGTATAATCAATCCAGTTGCCTCTTTTTTTTTTCACTGCTTAACATCATTGCTTAACAACCTGGGGCTAAAAATGATGTGTGAACCAAGATAATATTTTGTTAGATAGATGGGTTGGGGATGGGAATTGGATAAATGGCAGCTTCTATTGTGTTGAAGGGGTTCCTATCCGGTGTTAGAGGGAGGCATGGTTTTCAGAGGAGGCTCAGGGTTTCGTCACATCAACAGAAAACAGAAATCCCTTGTTCCTAGATTATGGTTTACAGACACTTGGACACAGCAAGGCAAAAACATTAACAAGAAATGACATGGTTATCATACTGCTTGGAAAAGCTCTTATGCTTGCAAGGGCAGTGCCTTCCCCCCTGTCCCTCACATCATCACTGGAAAGAAGCAATGCTTGTTTCAATTCAGGGTGTATTTTCAGTCTGCATCACTCTAGGAAGGAAATACTAAATCCAGAACAAAAAAGAAAAGCTGTTTCTAAATAAGATAAGGAACTTCAAAACAAACACCATTATATTCTGCCCAGGTAGTAACAAGATTATTAGCTAGATCAGGGTTTCAGAGTTTTAAATAATTCCGGTTTGCACCATTATTAGTGCCTAGCAATGTATCAACTTAATGTCTTCACGAGGCCAGGAAGGAAAGAGAACACCTTTCTATTAGAACATCAACTGTTAGTCCTGCCTTACTTACTGCTTTGAGATATCCCAGTGGGCTTGACAGATAAAAAGGAAAGAAAAATATATTTTTGTCCAATATCTAAAAAACACATTTATACATGCTTTGAAGCAACTTTGTTGGGTATGGGAAAGTGAGTTTTCAATTAAGAATACTAGAAAGGAAATCTAATTTTTAATTTTCTGCTTGACGAAATGAGTTGTGGGTGGTGTGGTGGTCTAGGGATTAAGATGCTGGGCTTGTCAGTCAGACATTTGGCAACCTGAGTTCAAGACCCAGGCATTGCATAACGGAGAGAGCTCCGTTACTTTCTCCAGCTTCTTATAACCTAGCAGTTCAAAAGCATGCAAAAATGCAAGTAGATTAATCGGTACCACCTTTTATATTGTATTTGTGCACCTCAGCATATAGTCATGACAGTCACATGACCACAGAAGCATTTTTGGACAATGCTGGCTCTTCAGCTATGAAATGGAAATGAGCACCACTCCCTAGAGTTGGCCATAACTGGCAGGAGAAACTTTTACATTTTTCCTTTTAAATAAGGAGAAGATGCAAATTAGGGTTCCAAGCAAACTGATCAGGTAAAGTAATACCATTTTAAGGATAAAATGAACTCATTAAATATTGGTGCTTTTCTTAGGAATTTAATGAAAGATGTATAGGATAAATGTATGGATGCATACATATAGTTGTATAGGAATATACAGCAAATGAAAGATGTGTAGGATATGTCTTTCATTATGAAGAAAATCTATCTAGGGATCCCTAAGAGTTGAAAATCAGTCAGTCAATTTTAGGGATATCTTGCAACTTTGAAATAGCAGCTGAAAAGATTACTGTGGTAGTCTGGAATTCACAGTAAACATGTTTGCAAAATTCAAGCTTAGTTTGCTAGTCTTTTTTTCCCCACACTTGTACCTGTGACAAAAATAATCCATGACAACACATTTTTCTTTCTCATGTCCCCTTGTTTTTCTCTCATCCCTAGACCATGAATGAGACAACCCTAAGTCATCCTTAACTGTTGTATTTTTCCATTATTGTTGTATTTTTCCATTATTCCAATCCCATTTTAACGGTGTATAAAATCTAGCTTTATTCCCTGCCATTATCTGGCAGGGAACTTGGGTGTCAGGAGAATAGAGGAATAGATATTGGGTGTCAGGGAATAGAGGCAAGGATAGAAATCAATGAGGGGATAGCAAATATCTTATTAGCATAGTTTTATACCTTATAAAGGATGGATGGATCAGACTTCAACTTAGTAAAGGGAAAATGCCCCATATGTGAAATAACTTTAGGGTTTGCTTTATCAGGACAAAACTATGCAAGTCCCACCTTACCTCTGGATTTTACTGTAAACAATATAGATATTGGCTATCTCCAAAAGTTAAGAAAGCCTAATTACTTTCATACCTCTGAAGAAGAAATGGCAAATTCAAGATGGCTCTGCTAAAACTGGAGTTAATAATTGTGGCAGAAGGAAGAGCAAGTGAGTGGAACAGCTCTTTGTAATTCCTCTCTGGACAAGGAGAGGATCTGAGGTCACCCACAAGTGCTTCTTACAGTTGTTCCTCACAAGAAGACTGCAAGACAGTGGTCTCTGGCAGATTTACAGCTGTGGGAGACAAAGGAATAGCTATCTTGTTCCACCCATAGTTGGTGCCTTAAAGGACACCAGCTTTGCATACTTCCTTTTCTAATCATTTTTGGAAATTGTTTCTTAACTGTTTTTCAGCTATTAGAAACCATTGGATTGACAAATCTTACAGCATCAGAGAGTTTCCTTCAATCCTGAATATTTTAATTTTATTAATGTGTTTATTTTATTTGGTGTCTTGTTTTAATTTCTGTAAGCTATCTTGACTCATTTACATACAGAAAAGGGGATATAAAACATAATAAAATATAAATATTTACTTATAGGATGACAGCTTTGTGGAAGTGAACATGCTTTGTATTCAGATCACAGGGTACAATCCCAGGAAATTCTAATCCATGGAGAATTCCTGCTTGTATAAGAAATACTTGTCAGTATAAACTTTATGGTGTAGTTGAGAATATAACAGCATATAATGTCTCATAATTTACAGCTATGCTTAAAATATATTAAGGACTTTTATGTAATAATTGGCTTGCTCTCTATTGGCAATGCAAATATGGAATAGGCTTTAAATCATAAGGTTTAAGTGAATAACATTCAAATGATCATTTTTTTTCAAAATCTGTCAGTTATCAGAAGGCTACGGAGGATGCATAAACTGCGTGTTAAATTTTTTTCAGTCATGAAAATTTCTTACCAATCCCGTGAAGAACAGCACTGCAGCCTTTTTTCAGCATGAGAGAAGGTCCACTTGATAACCAATATCTTTAAATAAAATGAATCGTGGCATAAGGAAGTCATTACTACTAAAATGTGATGAAAAATAATGCACTGTTCTACTTGCCAGAGTAAAGAGATAGTGGAGATGTGTCTCTGATTTGAAAACAATTGATTCTCAGAATCTCTACCAGACTTTTTTTATCCATCAATGCCTCTTCACATACAATTATTTCATTTTTAAGGCAAGGTATTGGGAATGCATGCATGCGAGGTTTGTGAAAGCCCTCCTTCAAAGACTTTTCATAAAGAGAGAGGCATTTCATTTATTTATTTCATTTGTCTAAAAGCATTTTGCAAATGATGCAGAAAACTTCACGTGGGTGAAATATGGTGCTGAGTTACAAAAGGGGGAACAAAGAAAAACATCAGCCTTGAGCCACTGCTATGCAGGAAGTGGCACAGAAGAGATCCTCCCTAATTTCTTATCAGTATTTATCAGATAGTTACGTAGAGTATGCTTTAGTTGGGAAAGATTCTATTGGCAAGCAGTAATAAAGAAACTGCTTTTAGAATTTACAGGTGTCGTTCTTGAATTCCCAAGCCTGACATTTGCATATGACATTATTACACAAGTGATACAAATTACTGCACATGAATGCAAAACTAACATACATTTAATTGTCTTGTCAAGACTCCTTTGGATGCAATAGGTTTGTCCATTATTTTACACTGAGATAGCTCACAAAACAAAATCACATAGGTCACTGGCCCCTCACAATTTTATCTGGAGTCAGTTACAAGAAAATCTAGTGTCTAACCATTTAAATATATTTTAATTAAATAAATTATCATTTGTTTATCCTTTTTTTTTGCCACCCATTGCAAGAAGTAACTTTTTTGGTGCATCAAGTAAACTCAACATACAATCTTTTGGTGAATCAATTTTAGATTCAACAAGATCAATTTAACATTTTAAAACATGTTCCATTATTGCATACTCCAATTCTTCAGTTCATTTTTAAATTTCTGTAATTTTTGATACAAATGTGATGTTGGTTTATTTTTAGATATGGAGTTCATGAAAATAGAAAGCACCTCATGTTTATTTAAAGTGGCAGGTCCATACTGAGCAGAATGTGCTTCAGACAAGTACAGTTGTGAACTAGGCAAGTGAAATTCTATTTGTTCAGAAAATTCCTTCAAATAATTGGTTGTAAACGGGTTGTTAAGTTATTGGTTTACAATAACTAATTTTGGAGGGCCTAGTTTGAGAAAAATATAAATTAATTGATTTCTAAACCCTCCTCTGACTTACTCATTTTATAAGAAGTGGAAAGAGGAGCAACTGAAGAACTCAGATCTGTATTAAGAATTCATTTAAAGTGTTTTTATTTATATCCAATGAAATAGGAATAGTCCAGCAAATAGTTCATTTGTGAACAACTATTAAACTGAAATTTTAGCACTGGGGTTGTTTTCATTTCTAATTATTAGACCAAAGAAGCTGAGATATAATTATTCCATTCTGGTAGCTTGAAACCAGTTCAAAATCATGATCCAGTAGTCTTACTCTAGCAGAAGGCATATCTTCTTAAGCCATTTAAACCTTCTCAACAATAATTTCTGTAGTCCAAGAAATTGAAAGACCGATGCTTATTCCTTATTATTTATTGTGAGTTTTCTGTATATATTCTAGCATCAAATCAAATGCAAACTTGATTTCATTTCCATATGTTATGTGTAGGAAATCTTCTCTGTTGTTTTCTGACTCTCTACTTTTTCTTTAGACATTTGACACTAAAGATCATTCAAAGTGTATGTGTAAATGAAAGGCTATAATTTCCACTACACCTTCTAAAAATTAAATTAATTGTTATGGTAAAATATTAATTGCTTAACTACTCATTTTCTCATCAAAACTCTCTCTAGTTAAAAGCTGATTTTTCCCTCAGTTTTTATATATGACTAATTTCTCACAGTATTCATGAAGCTTTTGTTTTGCGAAACTGATTTTCTTTTTTCTTTTGCCTTCAATTTTACTCTTTTCCCCTTTCATGCATATACATATTCAGCTAACATGTGTCATAATTGCATATCTCCTTTGTTACTTTAGCTGGTTCAGTGAAAGCATCATCCTGGCACAGAATAAGGAATATGTATTTTGGAAGAGTAATTTCTATTTTTTTAACAGAACGACTCTACTAATTTTAAGCTTCACTGTATTACAACAGCAAACTTTGGCAACATAGGAACAGCTGGGTAGAAGTTCTGATGCAATATTGACACTTGGATCTTCTTGTCTCTTTTTGGAAACCTTCATATTATCAGCTCAGGATAATGAATATATGGTAACATCAGCATAAAGAATGCAAAATAGAAATAAAACAAGATGAATTGCTATTGATTCAGAGGTTGTCTGATTTCAGGACTGGACCCTCTTTTGTTCTTGATGGTGTTGTGCTTCCCCAGAGAGAACATAGTCACAATCTGGTGAGCAGGGGGGGAGAGGTTCTGGACTCACAGCTCTAGCTCAAAGATGTAAACCATGTCCAGGAGAGTTTTTGCACACTTTCAACTGATCCACCAGCTATAGCCACAGTGCATTGGAGATATTTATTCACGTCCTCATTTCTCAATTTGATTACTGTAATTTGCTCTACATGGAACGGCCATTTAAGAACACCTGGAGATTACCTAGAAACAGGTAGTCCAAAATACAGTGGTGTGTCCATTCAGTGATCACTCAGTGGTATCATGTTATACCACTGCTGTGCAGGCTGAACTGGTTGCCAAGTGGCAATTCAAGTGCCAATCACTTTCCCCAAAATTTCTGTTTTTCTTGACCAGACAACTAGGGAACAGTGCAAAGGGTCCCCACCTACCAGGAATGGAGCTATGACATGAGAGGAACTGACAGCAGGCATTTTCTGTAGCAGCTCCTTTACTCTGAAGTAGCTTACTCCCTGAAGTATGAATGGTCCCCACTCTGGTGAATTTCATGACCTTCACAACCAGAAGCATGACTGTGTTCTTGCTGATTTGTTCTTGCTGTGTTCTGGTTGCTGTTTTCCATAACACATATTTCTCCCTGCTTCCCAATCTGAATATATCTACATTTTAGCCCTTACATAAAACATGGTTACTCTAGAGAGATTTTGGGAATTAATTGTATTGTTAATGCCACACTGAACATACCTTTATTTCTTAGCTTTGTATGCTTGGTTATTATTTTAATCATTGTATTTGGATTTGCACCTGCTTGTATTATGTAAACTCTGTAAACCACCTAAAATCTGGCCATTTCAGGCAGTCAGATAAATTTCATGAATGAATGCATAAAGCAAGGAAAATAGCAACTTTTCTAGAGGGACAAGGACTGAATCTTAATAATTTCTATTTCATTTTGCAAGATTTATAGCTGAATCCACTACTGATGTGGTTGGCCATGCTTGCTCACAAAACAAGATTAAATTGTAGACTCCCAAATGTAGACTGCTATCTGGAATAATATACAGCAAACATACTCAGCAGAAGCCACAGTGTTGTCAATATAAGGCAAATACTTCACATCTTGTTTGTGATAACAATATGATGCACACATGATGTTACCTGATCTCTTGACCCATCACTGATGAATGGTTATGATCCCTAAATACATTATTACTGAGATAAAAGATACAATGGTGGCTTCCTCTCCCTACAGGTTAACTAAATTAGTAAAGTTTCTTGTTCCTTTTCCCTTTTTTTATTTCTTCCTTTTACTTTCTCCCAGAAAACTGCAGCCATTTGAAAGTTTGATATGATTGCAATAATGTCTTAAATGGCTGAAAAGGCAGGAAAGCAGTTAGCTTTGATATTGATAGATTGCCATCTTGCTCTAATCACTTAGCATCTTCCACTGTACCTTGGAGCACAGCATAATGAGTCAAGCACAGTCCATATGGCTCTATCACTATCCTGGTTCAAATAGTTTTAATGCTATAGATCAAACTAGGACTCTGGCAAAGGAATTCACAATTGTAATCAGAAAACAATTTGTTGTTCAGTTGTGTCCGAATCTTTGCGAACCTACAGAACACAACATGCCAGGCTTCCCTGTCCTGCACTGCCTCTTGGAATCTGCCTAAGTCCATGCCCATCATACTGACTATGCTATCTAACCATCTAAACCTCTGCCACCCCTTCTCCTTTTGCCTTCCATCTTTCCCAGCATCATAGTCTTCTCCAATGAGACCTCTCTTCGCATTATGTGGTCAAAGCATTTGAGTTTCAGCTTTATCTGTCCCTCCAATGAGCAATCAGGGTTGATATCCTTTAGGATTGACTGGTTTGATCCCCTTGCAGTCCAAGAGACTCTCAAGAGTGTTCATCAGCACCACAATTCAAAAGCATCAGTTCTTTGATTCTCAACATTCCTTACGGTCAAACTCTCACAGCCATGCCAGTACTACTGAGAAAATCATAGCTTTGACTATATGGATCTTTGTTGACAAGGTGATCTCCCTGCTTTTTAATATGCTATCTAGGTTTGCCGTAGCTTTCCTCTCAAGAAGCAATCGCCTTTTAATTTCATGGCTGCAGTCACCATCTGCAATGATCTTGGAGCCCAAGAAGGGGAAATCTGTCATTACTTCTATTTCTTCCCATTCTACCTGCCAGGAAGTGATAAGACCAGTTGCCATGAACTTCGTTTTTTTAATGTTGAGTTTCAAGCCAGCTTTGCACTCTCCTCTTTCACCCTCATCAAGAGGCTCTTTAGCACCTCTTCACTTTCTGCCATTAGAGTGGTATTGTCTGCATAACTGAGGTTACAACAGTATCTAGGATTCTGCAATTTGCACTTAATGTGAACAGGAGAAGAAATAGGTGAGTCAAACCTACACCCTTTTGACTCTATTTTTTTCTCCTCCCCACCAGTTTTCCATGATGAAAGGTTTTGGATTAAAACTGACTCTAAAGGAAAAGTTTGTGGAAGAGTCAATTCTACTCCTAATGACTTTTATCTTCTCCTAAAACATTGATAAAGGTCCCATGATAGGACTGAAAGCTTTGTTTGTTAAAAAACTAAGTCCAGATGCCATGATTTGTTTGCCTCTTATTTCCTGGATGACTGGGAAAGCTGCAACAGAGTTTCTAGAATGACAGTTGAATTAAAATAAAAACAGCAAACAATGTTGTAGCATCTTGAAGACCAACAGTTCTGTTCTAAAATTAATTTTCTGTAATGGAAATTTAGCACAATAATGTTAATCTAAACTTATTTCTTAGATTTAAGGGAAAGTAGAAGTTTCATCTAACACTTATTCCATTCTTTTCTATTTGAATATTTCCCCAATATTTATTTTCACATTTCAGATTGATATTTAGGGCAAAATTTCCCTGTGATGCTTTTACATAATTTTCTTTCAACCCAAATGCATTTCATAATAATCTTGCAATTTTTTATCAGACAGTTTTGATGTTCTGATTTCTTAGAACTGAAATCAGAGGTTGGCAGTACAATCCAGGATAAAACTTATAGGAGCTGAAATACAAACAGGACACTAAAAATGGGGCATAGGACAAAAATAGAGGAAAAGTAAAGTCCATTGGTGATTCTGAAAGTCATGGAGACATATTATTCTAAGCCAGTTCTTATTTTTGAATTGAATAGGCAGTGTTACTACTGGGAATTAGTTGAGCAAAATGTTGCAGCTATGAATGAATAATTAAATTCCTAACTGCATCCACTCCAGCAATTTGCACAAAAATATGCTTTTTGTTGTTCAGTTGCGCAGTCGTGTCTGACTCTTCGCGACCCCATGGACTGAATTACGCCAGGCCCCCCTGTCTTGCACTGCCTCCCAGAGTCTTCCTAAGCTCACACCCATCACACTGACTATGCTAT
>JANHZU010000259.1:117153-130409 GCA_032468055.1 Acrochordus granulatus
CCAACTTTTAATTTTATTTATATCCTCTGAAAGGATCATGACTGACGTTAAAATTACGAACATAGTTTTTGGATTTTTATAAATACCAAAAGTGGGTGAATGAGGAGAGGAAAGAACTGGGAGTAGTCAGCATTCCATATAGTTCTAGGGGCAGTTTACCTTTTATTTGCACAAACATAATGTTTTGAATATGTCCAATGCATATAGTCATGTGAAAAAGAAAGGACACCTTTTTTGAGTTCTATGTTTTTACATATCAGGACATAGTAAAAATCATCTGGTCCTTAGCAGTTCTTAAAAGTAGGTAAATACAACCTCAGGTGAACAACAATATATGACATATTACACCATGTCACAACTGACCAGGTGCCAGTTAGTGCAACAAGTAAAAAAGGTAAACTTTTCCCCTTCCAGTTGTGTCTGACTCAAGGGAGTCAGTCTAGCTCATCTCCGATTTATAGCCGAAGAGCCACTGTAGTTCAAAGATACTTTCATGGTCATGTGGCTGGTATGACTATATGCCAAGGTGCACAGAATGCTGTTACCTTCCTACTGAAGTTGGTTATGATTTATTTACATTTTTACATGCTTTCAAACTGCAGGTTTGGCAGGAGCTGGGGCAAGTAATGGGAGCTCACCCTATTATGCAGCACCCAGATTTCAAATTCAATCTGCTAAACCCTCTAGCCAGCAAGCCCAGTGTCTTAATTGCTAGGCCACTGAGTCCCCTAGTGCAACAAGGGAACACCATTATTAAATCAAGGTGATAAACCCTTGGTTTATGAAATTAATCCGTTTCGGAAAGCTGTTTATTAACCGAGTTGATCATAGGTCACCACAGATGTTCCCATAGGAAACAATGTAAAATAGTTTAAACTGTTCCAGACCCCCAGAAAACTGCCTGTGTAAAGTTATTTACCCCCCAGTGAGGCACCACCTTGCTATAGTTGGGGGCTTGTGTGCTCTGAAGAAGATGAGAACTATGCCAGAGGTTCAACCATACTGGACAGATCTCATCAGAGGAACCAGACAAATAATGTCCTCCTCCCATAAAAATATGAGAAGTAACCTGGGTTAACAAGGACTGCACTAGATGTTGTTGGGGTTCCTGGACATCTGGTGAAAAATAAGCTACAGGACTTCACTGGAGAAGGAAATGGCAACCTGCTGCAGTATCCTTGCCAAGAAAATCCCATGGACAGCAACAAAAGACTAAAAGATAGGATGCCAGAAGATAAGCCTCTCAGATCAGAAGGAATTGCAAGTAGCTCCAGAAAGAGTAAAATGGCTGGGCCAAAGCCAAAAGGAAGCTCAGTTGTGGATTTGACTGGAGGTGAAAGGGAAGTCCAGTGCTGAAAAGAACAGTATTGCATAGGAACCTAGAACGTAAGATCTATGAATCAAGGGAAGCCTGATGTGGTCAAACACGAGATGGCAAGATTGAACATCGACATTTTGGGAATCAGTAAAATGGACAGGAATGGGAGAATTTGATGCTGGGAAGGATTGAAGGCAAAAGGAGAAGGGGATGGCAGAGGATGAGATGGTTAGATAGCATCATCAGTGTGATGGGCATGGAACTTGGGCAGACTCCAGGAGGCAGGACTGGACAGGAAGGCCTGGCATGCTGCAGTCCATGGGGTTATGAAGAATTGGACATGACTGTGCAAACGAACAACAAGAAAGTTGTTCAAGTACATTCCTATTATTAAAATAATACACAGTTAAACTGTAGCGATTCGCAGATGGGATCTTACAGCATCCGAGTTTTCTGTGAAAGTGGTCACAGCTGCTCGGTGTGGACGGATAGCACGTCTAGTAGGCAAGATTAAAGACACACGGCTAAGGCAGCATTTTGTGTGATCTGGTAGATTGGCTGGAACATAGCTAAAGGTTAGATCACCACAAGTGAAGAACCATCCTTTTGGCAGAATAACATGAGCTTTAGAAGATGATAAGGTTTGGGTAGGTAAGCATTTAAAACGAACAGCTGTTCCCATTTTTATACAGTCTTTCTTACAACTTATAACCTTTGCACAAGTAGCATTAGCAGAAGCAACAAATGGAGTATACACAGAGATAGAATCATAGGGAAGTGTAGTTACAATCGGTCCCCAAGAGGTAAAAGCAGAATAATCAATTGTGGGATTGGAAAAACTTCCAAAGATAGTGTCATTTGTGTGTGGAAGCGATTGTCTGCAGACAATCTATATCTACTACTGTGGACAAGAATCCCTTAGAATAAATGGAGTAACCATTATAGTCAATAAAAAATGAAAAGGGCAGTATTGGGTACAATCTCAAAAATGACAGAATGATCTTGATTCAACATCACAATAATACAAGTCAATGCCCCAACTATTGATGCTGAAGAAGCTGAAGTTGACTGGTTCTATGAAGGCCCTCAACACCTTCTAGAATACACATCAAAAAAAGGATGTCCTTTTCCTTATAGGAGATTGGAATTCTAAAGTAGGAAGTTAAAAGATAACTGGAATAACAAGCAAGTTTGGCATTGGAGTACAAAATGAAACAGAGCAAAGACTAATAGAATTTTGTCAAGAGGACAATTTGCCACCAAATTTTGTCAAGAGAATATGCTAGTCATAACAAGTACACTTCTCCAATAGCCCAAGAGGAGACTTTACACGTGGACAACACCAGATGGTCAACACCAAAATCAGACTGATTATATCTTTGCTGCCAAAGATGGAGAAGCTCTATATAGTCAGTAAAAACAAGACCTGGAGCTTACTGTGGCTCAGATCATGAGCTTCTTATTCCAAAATTCAGGCTGAAATTGAAGAAAGTAGGGAAAACCCCTAGGCAATTCAGGTATGACCTCAATGATATCCCTTATGAATGTACACTGGAGGTGAGCGATTTAAGGGATTATATAACGTAGAGAGAGTACGAATCATGGACTCAAGAATCATGGACAGAAGTTTGTAACATTGTACAAGAGATAGCTACTAAATCCATCCTAAAGAAAAATAAATCCAAGAAAGCAAAGTGGCTATCTGATGTAAGAGATATCTTACAAATAGCTGAGAAAAAAAAGGAAAGTGTAAGACAAGAGAGAAAAGGAAAGATACACCCACCTGAATGCAGATTTCTAGAGACTAGCAATCTAGGAAAGATAAGAATCCCTTCTTATATGAACAATGTAAGGAAATAGAAGAAAACAACAGACTGGGAAAGACTAGAGATCTGTTCAAGAAAATTGGAGATATCAAGGAAATGTTTCCTGCAAAGATGAGCATGATAAGGACAAAAATGATAGGGACCTAAAAAAAGCAGAAGAGATTAAGAAGTGGCAAGAATACACAAAAGATTTATATATAAAAAATCTAAATGTCCCATGATGGTGTGGTTGCTGACTCCAGACATCCTGGAGTGTGAAGTTAAGTGGGCCTTAGGAAACATTACTAACAACAAAGCTAGCAGAGGTGATGATATTCTAGCTGAACTATTTAAAATCCTAAAAGATGATGCTGTTAAAGTGCTGTATTCAATATACCAGAAAATTTGGAAAACTCAACAGAGGTCACAGGATTGGAAGAGGTCAGTTTATATTCCATCTGCAAAAAAAAGGGCAATGCCAAAGAATCTTCAAACAACCATACAATTGCATTCATTTCACATGCTAGCAAGGTTGTGCTCAAAATACTACAAGCTAGGCTTCAGCAGCATGTGAACTGAGAACTACCAGAAATACAAGCTGGGTTTCAAAGAAGCAGAGGAACTCGAGATCAAATTGCCAACATTTTCTGGATCATGGAAAAAGTGAGGGAATTCCAGAAAAAACATCTATCTCTGCTTCCTTGACTATGCTAAAGCGTTTGATTGTGTGAATCACAACAAGCTATGGCAAATTCTTAAAGAGATGGGAGGACCAGACAGCCTTATCTGTCTCCTGAGAAACCTGCATATGAATCAAGAAGCAGCAGTTAGAACCAGGCACAAACAATGGATTGATTCAAAATTTGGTAAGGAGTACATCAGGGGTATATATTGTCACCCTGCTTATTTAATTTATATGCACAGTACATCATGCAAAATGCCAGGCTGGATGAATTATCAACTGGAATTAACATTGCCAGGAGAAATATTAACAACCTCAGATACACAGACAAAAGCACTCTGATAGAAGAAAGTGAAGAGGAACTAAAGAGCCTCTTGATGATGGTGAAAGAGGAAAATGCAAAAACTGGACTGAAACTTACCATTAAAAAAATTAAGATCATGGCATCCAGTCTGGCAAATAGAAGGGGAAGAAATGGAAGCAGTGGCAGATTTTAACTCCTTGGTCTTCATGATCACTGCAGATGGTGACTGCCACCATAAAATTAAAAGACACTTGCTACTTGGGAGGAAAGTTTTGGCAAACCTTAAGAGCTTATTAAAAAGCAGAGACATCACCTTGCCAATAAAGGTCCATTCAGTCAAACCTATGATTTTCCTACTGGTAGTGTATGGCTGTGAGAGTTGGACTATAAGGAAGGCTGAGCGTTGAAGAATTGATGCCTTCAAATTGTGGTGCTGGAGAACTCTTGAGAGTCCCTTGGACTGCAAGGACATCAAACCAGTCAATCCTACAGGACATCAACCCTGATTGTTCATTGGAAGGACAGGTATGGAAGCTGAAGCTCAAGTACTTTGGCCACCTAATGTGGAGAGAGGACTCATTAGAGAAGTCTGTGATGCTGGGAAGGACTGAAGGGAAAAGGAAAAGGGGACAGCAGAGGATGAGATGTTTAGATAGCATAGTAAGTGTGATGGCTGTGGGTTTTGGCAGACTCTGGGAGGCAATGCGGGACAGGGAGGCTGGTGTGCTGCAGTCCATGGTGCTGCCAAGAGTCAGACATAACAGAACGACTGAATAACAACAAAAATGTCACTATTTAAAAATTCTCTTTTAAGCATAAGTCAAGGTAAATTTTACACCATTAGACTACATATGTTCTCATTGTTCCAACATGATGCATCCAAAGATTTTGGCCCATTTAATCATACAATCCTTAACATATTCATATTCTAATTTCAATTTGAACAAATCTTATATATTTTGGCAATTAAATGGTCATCTCTTGTACACAGATTTTGTTTGAATTCTGACTTTTCTTCTGCAAAAACATAACTATTTTATCCAATTTAAACCTTTCAAAAATGTGATTAGAAGTAAACCAATGGTATATGAAACCATTACTTACAATTTCTTCTTTCACCTTTAATTTAGCTTCTCCATCAACAAAAGTTAATATATCTACACAAGTTATCCATTTTGTTTTTGTTTTGTCATCTCCCTCCTGTAGAAAGCTTCATGTGAAGAAAGCCATAGCGAATCTTCAGCAGCAGAATCTCTCTGTATCTAATCAAAACTCTACCAAGAGCAGTCTAATAAAATAATCTTTAAACACTGGATTAATTTTAAATTTTTCATACCACAAATATGAATGCCACCTGCATTCCAGGTTATGACCTTCAAGTTCCAACATTCTGGTATTTTTTAAAGTTATTAATTATTTCAACCAAATCACTTGTTGTATTTTAAGAGAGTGTGATGAGTTACTAAAACTGTTTATACCTGTCATGAATGGGAAAGTCATTTCTTTATATATTTCTTTTTTTCCTTTGCTATATTTTTATTTTGTCCTATTTTTATTATTTTCTTCCTTTTCTAAACTTTTATTTTGTTTAAATTCTTATTTTTCAATTTTAATGTTCAACAAAAATACTATTTAAAGAAAGGGAGATAAACTCACAGCTCCTTGTGTTTCTGAAGTGTGACTACTAAGAAGGGACAAGTTATACAAAGATTGCTATGGATTGTAAGCATTAATCTGACCAGATCTGGGCTGCAAAAGAATCCAGATGACTGTTTGATGGCAGCTAAGAGGTCATATCTAGAGATACCTGGATGTCTATCATATATACCTTGCTTATCCATTTCACATCCCTTTCTGGAATTTTTGAAATTCTCTCTTGAAAAGGAGAAGCTACGAGCCCATCACTTTTCTGTGTGTTTGAATCCACTATCAAGTTGCTGTTATTGTTAGGATTTTTTTTGTCATATTGATTGGAATCTGCCTTCCATATCATATATCCATTATTTATTTATTGTTCATATTTTTGAAACATCCATTTCCCTCAAAAAGATAATGCTTTTTATTTATATATTTATAGGGCTTGGAAATGATCTAATGTCCTGCATTCTGGGACAATCCAAACAAGCCTTAAACTTGTTCTGACTGATATCCTTTCAGAAAGTTGAAGAATTGTATCATATTTGCTCCAAGGGCTCTCTTCTTTAGGTTAATATTCCTGATTTTTTGAAGAGCATCTGGAGGCTACAGATTGTCCAGAATGCTGCTGTGCAGATGTTTTAGGGGCTCATAGAATGGCCCACATAACATCTTTATTTTGCAGGCTGCACTGGCTTCCAGTTTGCTTCCAGGTGCAATTCAAGGTGTTGTTTTTGACCTTTAAAGCCCTATATGGCATGGGACCAGATTATCTGAGCAATTGTCTCACCTCAATGGAGATGACCACCCCACCAGATCAGTGGAAGAAGTCTGCTTTGGATCCTGTCAGTCAAGGATTTTTGGCTGGCAAGATTAAGAAGAAGAGCCTTTTCTGCTGTGGTTCCTGCCCTGTGGAATATCATGCCCTTGGAGGTGAGGTTTGCTTTCACTCTTGCAGCCTACCAGAAGGGCCTTAAGACCTGGCTCTGCCAGCTAGCATGGGGCTCCAATGGGGGTACATCATCTTGGAGGTGGTTGGTTTTTGATTATTGATCTCCTTCCCCATATATATATATATATATATTTGCTCCTCACCTCTCTTCCAGCTGGTTTATTTTATTAGTATTAATTTTTATTGGTTTTAATTGTTATTTATTTATACTGTAGTTTTATATTTTTATTGTAAGCCACTTTTGAATTTGGCGGCATATAAATTTGATAATTAATTAATTTCTTACAACTTTTCTCATGGAATTTGCTATGGTATCTCTTCCAAGAACTAAATATGGCAGGAGGAAAGTCCCCAAACATTCATATTGCTCTTTTATGAAGTATTCTAGTTTGCTTGAATTCTTCTTGAAGTGTGATTCCACCATTCAGTGCAGGGTCTAATCATCTCAGGTAAAGTGGAATTATTATTTCCCATGAACTAGACATTGCATTTTGCAGGGGAAGGTATGGTGGGAGATGAAGGCAGGCCATTCTCAGAGAAGTATGTTTCACCATGTTATTCTGATTCAGTGTTCTAGCCTTCTGGACTTGACCTTAAGGCCTAGACATTGGACCATCAATGGTCCAACCTTTGGCCCATCATTGCTGAATATCAGATCAGCCTGTAATAAGACCTCTGTCATTCCTAATTTAATAGTAGATGAGAGTTCCAAATAGGCATGCATTATCAAGACTTGACTGAGCATAGAGGTATGCATGCTCCTTTCAGAAATGTTCCCATCTGACTTTCAAATATGGCATCATTTACAAGACTATGGTAGAGTAGTGGCAGTGGAGTAACAGTGGAGGGCCTATTTGGCATGTGAGTGACATTAATAGTTTTTAAAAGCACTGCTCTACTGATAATCAAATGGTAAACTCTACTGATGAGGCTGGGCAATAGGGATCAGATGGGATCATATTTACTGTAGATTATTGATGGTCCAATTCCCATCAGAGGCTAGACAGTGGATCTGTTTTGTCTTGGGGAAATGGAGGTATAATCTGGAATTTGGAAATGTTACTATTAATCCCTTGTCATGATCAGATCATTCTCTTTTAGCCTGGAAGTTATCCTCAGCCACTTCCTCCTGTGTCTGCAGGAAAGAAGTGCCTATTTAATTGACTATCTCAGGTGACTGATGGTCAATTCCAGACCAGACTTGAAGGTTATTCCTGTGGTTCTGTTGCACAGTTCAAATGAAGTCTTAATTACTGCTTAGAACAAGGAGCAATAATAATCTTATATTGGGTCACATCTTTGCAGATTCTGCTGTTAGATCCTGGGAAGGTTTTTAAGAAACTCTGAGAAATGAATGGCAAAAGAAATACCTAGAGTGCTGCTGGAGAAGAATGAAGAACAAATCTGATTGAACAAGGATAAAATTAATCTCTCAATCTTCAGTCCTTTACAGTTGCCCCATGGAACATCATGTATCCTCTTATTAAAGAAAAATGAGCCAAACGCTTCCTTAAAATCTTATAGGCAGGTGCACAGTCCTGCACTCTACAAAGCACTTTTTGGAGACTGAATTCAAAGTGCCACATGGCTCAATTATGCACTGCCTTTTCTCCTATGAAGCAGGATGAACATTACAAAGAAGTATCCATTTCAAATCATCAGTTGGTAGGGTCTTTTTATTTGAAAACATTATTTCCCTCTCCAGAAAAGAAAAGAAAAGAAAAGAAGAATTCAGGCAAGTGGATATAAGAGAGAAATTCCACCACCCCACCAGCTCTGCTTCAACTAGCAGTCCCCAAGGGAATGTGATGTGAAGCTCCATTGATTTTCCTTAATCACTTCAAGAAGAAGTTCAATAAAGGCCATCTCTCTGCTTTACCTAAATTATACCAATTTCTGTAATTAGCAAGCTCTGTGAAAATGTTATTTACCCAACAAACCGATCACTTGGGAATCACTATAGACATGACTTCTTATGGAAGAAGCCTTACATTTCATCAAGCAAAATTGGGGTGGACTAGAAAGCAATCATTTCCATGAGTTTAACCTTTGTGAATGAAGAGAGAGGTATAGATACAAAGCTGCATAAGTGTTGTTTTTCTCACACAAACCAACCCACTCTTTTCCCAAACACATCAAATTAATTCTGACCAAAGTCACAAGCTAGTGAATCACATGTTAACCAAATGTATGTTTGTTTAATTGCTTTATGTATCCACCCATCTCAGTATGTGACTCTGGGTGGCACACAACATTAAAACAGATAAAAATATGTATAAGTGCAAATAGGAAATAGACAAGAAGTAAAACACATAGAATCTGGAGAATCATAAATCCCTCAATTCAGCCAGGAAACAGGCTCCATCACACATGCACAGGACTTCAAGAACCTTTGGAAGGTCAGCAGAGTGGTAGGGCCAACCTAGTTTATGGAGGGATGATGGGCATGTTCTATACAGAAATGGCTGCTGTGAGAACCCAGCTTCTGGGTGGTTTATGGTTCAGCATGACATGAAACAAAGAAAATTGATTTAACTGAATATATGGCTAGTTGTATCCTGGAAATATAGCCACTCCACTTAATTCTTTTGCATTTTTTATCTCTCAGGCCATGGTGCCTGTCTTCAGCCACAGAAATCTCTGCTATATCCTAACATTTATCTTTCTTTGCATCCTTTTGCCAGAAACCTCTTCCTTGAATTTTCTTTACCTGTAAATGCTATCTTGCTTTATATGCAGTCTGTGCAGCCTGTTTATTAAGTTTACCTCTGGTCTATCCAAGCATTTGTAATTACTGCCTGAATTCTCAAGAAACCTACATTCACCTTACTCTGTACTCAAATACTTGTTTTTCCACTGACTAATACATTTCTTTCCAACTCTAACTTGCCTTTTGTATTTGATATTTTATTATTCAGTAAACAGTGTTTCTTCAATTGTCCTAGTTAGATAATCTGAACATTCATATGTGTTTATATTTGAGTGTATTTTTTTGCATAAAGTTCCTTTATGTTTGAACTGAGTGTCGCATGGTTGAGTATTGTGCAGGATTATTGCCAGATAGAGAAAAATATGCCAGAATATGAGCCAAGTTCATTATGATCTTGGAACAAGCACAATAAAACAAATTGCTGGTTTTCCACCATTAATGGAAGCAGAGGAGTAGAGATTCACAGGGACTGTTGTGAAGAAGTAGGCTAAGTAATGTGTCAATTAGGAATATGTGTGCTTGTGTATCACTTGATATGGGCCCCTTTGTTGTCTTCTGAAGTGAACCTACACTGATGGCAGCAGCAGTTAGCCAAACAGGGTAAAAAGGGTGGGCTCAGATTTTCTTTTATTTTTCTTGGATGCTTAGTAATTAAAAAAACTTATATGGTCTACTTTAAATGTTATGGTAGATTGTGGAGGATGTTTTTCATCTAAAATGGCAGGAAACTGCCATCAATTTTCAGTAAGGAAGACTGAGGGAGTTCAAGGACTTGAACATTCAAGTCCTTGAGTATTCAAGGACTGAATAAAGAGGATTCCACTAGATTATAGGACAATAGGTTGCATATCTAAAATAAAGGATTACACAACCTCCCACCAATACACATAACCTATGGTGTATAGGATGTACTCTTCAAGGGACTCCTCTAGTAGCTCTCTGTCTAATAATTGGAGTGTATAAAATTGAATACTGCTACCTTCCTGGTTATAAGATATATATAGTACTTTCAAATGAGATTTCTACAGCTGTTCAAAACTTGTGGGACTTCTGTGATCCCAAAACATTAATCAATTTATTTCTGGGATTGACTGATATTTGAAACCCAGTAGACTTGTTATTATTTTTAAAAAGAAAAACCTCCCTGTAGCTTATATGAAATCTAAGAATTCCTGTCTCACTCTGATTTTGGATTCATGGGTTCAGATCCTTAAAGTGAAAAGGTGTCTTGAAGATATTTCAGCATCCCCTCCAAGGAACCACGAGTATATTGCGTCTTTGTTTGTGTTTTATTTTATTTTATTGATACAACCATAGGCATCTGGAGTTGGACACAATGATGGAGAAATGTAGACACATGCTCAGAAATGTCATAATAATATCCTGTTCTTATATACTAGTATTCCACCTCTGATACAAGTAAGAATAGTCATGGAACTATTTCATAATTTCCCCCCTTCTTCCCCAAGGAAGTTTATACATACATTCAGACAACTGTGCCCAAGATGATGTAGGGATATGAATTGTGCAAGGAATGACTGCAAGTTCTCTCTCTTTTCCATGGATTGGAGGAAGGGACTGTGTTGCTTTATATAAATAAAAATAGAAAAATTCTCCCAAAACTCAGGACAAGATGCTAATGTTTGGTCCTTGATATCAGCATTTCAAGGTTTGAAAGTAATCAGGAAAAGCCAAAAAACTTCTTTTGAGAAGTAGAAATGGTGGCAATGTGGAAATGCCCTCAAAGATTAGAACTGAGGAAAATACTCTGAATTCAGTGCTGACTACAAAGGTGAAATTGGTTTGTACAATACCATTAATACACTGGATAAGAAAAATACTACACTAAACAGCTACCTTTCTCTTTGCTTAATGGGCATATTGGACTTTTACACTCCCATTAGAGGCTGTAACAAAGAAGAAAATGTCATGAGATTCATCACTGCTTCTGACAAACAGCATAATAAAAACAGGGGGATATTACAACCTTAAATCACTCTCATTACATTCTTAAGGCCTAGCATCTGGCAGCCCTTTTTAAATGGCTTCCCTACTGGGCTACTTATGCTGAACCAGGGACTTACTACACATAGCAGGGCCCTTCTTCCATCTCCTAAAGGAATTCAGTTTTCTAAAATGCAAGAAGACAACCAGGAAGAAGCCACAGCTTTAAGTGAGGACAACTGCAGGACAACATTGAACTGCAGAACCAGGATGCTACATTTCATGCAGATATAATTATGGCAAAGGGCAATCTAAAATGTCCCAAGGCTCTTCAAGATTCTTTTTTTCTAACTGCAACCTTGACTGTTCAGCTACTAATATTTTCTCTCTCTGGAGTGCTGATATAATGTTGAGTGAGAAGCCCAAAAACTGAGTTGTTGTGACCATAAGGATGGCATCAAAAGTAGACTTAATCTCCATGTGATAGAATGACTCAATGGAAGACCTTCTCTCTTAGAAGCCAGTACCATCATTACAGTATGTTCTGCGGGGCTTCCTTCCTGATGGCAGTACATTTGCTGGGAAATCACTATATAGTAATTGGGGAAGAGATATCGTAGAGACCAGGATTCCAACTATGAGATCCTTCCCCATTCAATTAAGGTTGGTTGGTGCAGACTTTCAACATGAGCAGAACAATTTTTTTTTGTCTATTTCTTTTAATCGACTCTGTGCCATAGTGACTTCTTGTGGTTCTTGCTGTCTATTGTAATTGTTGTTTTATAATACATTGTCATTTTATAGTTGGTGGGCATGTCATCTTATGGCAGGGAACACAATTTTTTTGGGCTGAGGGGCTGCCTCTGCCCTTGAATAACACATTGGGGGAAATGCTAACATAAAGTTTACCTCCTTATAAAAAATAGAAAGAGGGACAAAAATCAAATTAAATATTTATATTTTTTATTATAACTGATTTTAAATACTGTTATGTAACTGTTAAGTTTTAAGAGACAAGCAGGAACATACTTGGAGTGATCTCCGTCTCCTTTAGGTTTTATGCCTCAAAAATAAATGTATTTACTGTATGTATGCATTTATATATTTTGTTAGATTTGCACATCACCCAACGACAAGATGACTCTTGGAGGTTCACAGTATAAAACAAATGACTACTTAAGAAATGCAAAATACAATATAAGAAATAAGATGAGCATCCAGTCAAACAATATGCTATATAGACAAAAACACTTCTAGGAAAAATTGTGAGGAATGTAAGCCTGCTATATTTCAACTTTTTCACATACCTTCATCTTTGTGTTTTGTATATTGATGAAAGCTAAATTGAGGGGTGAGAGAATCTGGGTCCACAAATGGGACTATACTTTTCCTCCTATATGATCCATGCAGATTAACTAGATTACCATCTGTGATTTCTAATCCAGCACAGTATCTCACTTTGTGATAACAGTTGTATTGAAAAAGAGGAAGAAATCTTCTAAATAATAAACAAGGAAAAAATTAACTTCTTTATTCCATGTCAACAAGAAAAGACATATAAGGAATGGCCCTTTGCATTCTTACCCATGTTGTTCCTGCACAAGAACAATAAAATCAAGGCTGGTTTTAATACAGTTACAGCAAGCATGTAGGGTATGAGCAGTAAAGATAGGTGCCATCACCAGCTGACCTTAGCTGGTCTCTAAAATTATCCATTATCACTCCCATTCCATTATCTCTTGTAATGGAAGGGAAAGGAATAGAAAAAGAAGGAAAGTGAAGGAGTGTGGGAATTAGCCCCCCCTTGCAGATACAAACTCATGAGAATCAGCCCCCCTCTTGCAGGTGCAAACTCATGGGAAAAAGCCTCCCTTACAAGAACAAACTCCTCTCAGTGTAGACTGAG
>JANHZU010000259.1:199911-209971 GCA_032468055.1 Acrochordus granulatus
GAAGGCACTCCCTGTGCTATGTTGAATATGCAATACAAGCAGCTGTGCTTCAACTTCAGGTGACTTTCAGAAGTCTTTTTTTTTTCAAAGTGATAGAGTTCTGCTGGTTGGCGAAAAGGCCAACCATCAAAGTGAGAAGTGACTTTCTGCAATTCCCAGGGGCTCCATGGGAACAGGCAAATAACAAACATGCATCATGATGTCATGCTATAAACTCTATTCCTTATGTACCTGCAAGGAATATTGCAACACAGATATAAAAGGACAGAGTTTGTGTCATGACATCATGACATAAAATTTGACCTTGGATGTCATTGTTTTTAGGATTGGACACCTATGCCATCATGGCAGGAATGGGGATGGTTTAAAGTTTTAACATCTTTGCCCTGAAACCACTAGGACAGGCTACTGGGAGCAGCTAACTTTGTCCTTAGCTGTTCCAATGCTGAAATAGTGTCTTTGCTCTTAAAGAGCCAACAAAACATGGGTATAATTTGATATGTTTCATCAAATGATAGTGGTAATTCCCTAGGAGATGGGATCAATTTGGCAACTATTGCCCAGTTTCAACTGATATAGGCATAATTCCTCCCCTCTGGTCCTTAGGTACTGACTTTCATCAGTCTTCCTGCTTTGGACAGTGTGGCTCTTCCCTATATGTGTCAAACTTGTGGTGATAGGCAGAGTTAAACAGACAGCGAGCTGTCTCTGATCAGCTGTTATTCAGGTTGTTTTTTAAATACAGATTTAGTGCTCTCCCAGAGTAACAGCAAACCCTAGTTTTTTATGAGTTTTGTAAAAGCATGAATCCCATGTTCAAAACAGCCAGAACAATTGCTGAAGGCTGTGTGGGGGCTTGTGTGCTCTGTAAAATAGCAAAGAGAGAGCCAGTCCATGCAACGCCTCACCCCGTGCCTGTCCAGTTGTTGTTTGAGCTGCCATGTTCATCCAATCTATTCAGAAACTTGGTAGGTAAAGTCCTCCTTCCCCAACCCTCCTTTGCCTGCCATTTCTCTCAACTCAGACAGGTGATCCCCAGGCTGGGAAAAGTGGCAGGCAAAGGGATGAGTTTTGACCAATGGCCTATGCTATAATTGGTGAATAGCTTTCCTCCAACTGAGAGCAATAAAAAAGGGACATGGATGACATCATTCTGTGTGTGGGAAATGAGGATACCATCCTCTGGCTACAAGCCAGAATAGAAAGAAATGGGATTTACAATGGGGACATAAAATCTATGTTGATTTAGTTTTTGCTATTGCACAAATGGGAGCCACGGAGAAGAATCCTTCGTGTGTTCTGTGAATCTAGCTGGTTTGATTATTTTATGATTCAGTATGCAATGCAGACCCATATTATGGACTTTAGTTACCAAATGAGATGAGTTCTGAAAGCCTAGCCTGTCTCCAAAAACTGTAATCACATATACACATACACACACAACGTTGATGCAGTTTTTCTTCTGAATAGAGAAAAGAATTGTGTGTCTGTCTTTATTATGTTTTGGTCAAATACAAATAAAGGAAAATGAACAAAGAAAATATTCGAGGCTGTTGTATAAAAATGTATATATGGAAGGGTTGTAAATTTGCAGAAAATATCCGTGGCAAATTCATTTGACAGCAATTTTAAGATTCGTTGGAGTTTTTTTTTTAAACGACTCTCGGAGAAATTAGAATACTCAGAAAAATCTAGAAATGTGATACTGACATCAACCAAGCTTTCTGATTCATACATCCCCATTCTGTACTTGATTGGATACCAGAGTCCCCAGTCATGAATATTAGAAGCAACTTAATTTGGATGATTGAATATGATCACGGAGCTTGGCTTTTCTCAGGGTGGAATCTGAGAGAAGAGACACAGCTCAGCACCGAAGAAATTCTGATGCAAAGGAATTCAACTGGACGTCAGAGAATAAATATGCCTAGTAGCTATGGCAACTCACAGGGAGGTTATCCATTTCTCTTCTTGGCCTGTTCATGCTTTTCAGAAGCTGCCATCTCATCTCAAAGGATCATTATTAAGGCTGCCAGATCTGGCTGCAAAAATCCTGATAAACGCTAGACGACAGCAGAATTTTTGTTATCTTTTTGGTACTCTCTACCATTCATCTGAATTTCTGCAGCTTAGACTTGGTAGCCTTAAGTACTGTCAGTGAATCATTTCTAGTCATTGTTAATATGGCTTGAGAAATAATTTCATTACAAGATGTTCAAATTGTTTGTCAAGTCTCAGAACGAATTGGCCTTCGTGCCAGGCAATTACAACAAGAAGTCTTATATATGAATCTGGATAGTATCCATGGCTCAAAGCTGGGACAAGTGCATTGTATGCAGGGAGCCCCAGGTTCAGTTCACAGCATTTCTAGTTTAAATTATTTCATACAAAGAAACTGAAATATTTTTCGAAAAACCATTGGTTAACCTATCTTATTGAACACACTGGCTGGCTTCAAACATATACTAAGTCATAAACCATGTATTACAACAACAGTGGCTGAGATCGCACAACAAACTGAAGGAAAACCAAATCGATCACATCGTGCTTTCATTTATTTGGTTTAAGGTCATACACCAAAATACAGAAAGAAGAACAAAATAAAAAAATCCATATTTTTTTTGTTGTAGTTTAAAAGCTAGTATAAAAAAGGGAAGAAAACAATAAACAAGTGGGTTTTTTTTTTAATTCAAGGGTAGAATATTTATTTTGCCAGATCAGATTATTGGTTATAAATTGGTTATAAAACTCCATACTCAGATACAGAATAAAGTTATGGAAAACTAATTATGCATATTAGAAAAATATGAACTAAGCAATTTCTTATTTCTATTGTGCTATGTGGTAGGCTGTAGTAATAAGTGCATCAACTTGTTTGTTTTTCCTATAATGGATGGATGGATAGATACTGTAGGTAGATGCTGTGATACAATGTTGGCTGCATTTGAGTAAACATTTTCATGGAACCCATCAAGCTCTATGGAAGACTGAAAAAATATGGTGTAGAAAAAACCAAAAAAATTTTCTTGGCCACCTGGGATTGCAACAGCTGTTATTGGGCACATTCAAATTGGATCTTTGCAGAGTTTAAAATCAGTTCTGGTTCTGGAAGATCTCAGCTTGTCAGGAGCCAGGGCCACTTGCATCTGGCCCAAGAGCAATACAGTAAAATTTTAATAGAGATGGTCGTTGTATCCTTGCAGGACAGCAGGTATGTCAGAAGGCCATTTATCAGTGGCAGGAACTTTTGTCCATCCTACTTTTTAACAGTTATGTCAGATGATCTTTTAAGTGCAACAAAGGAATGGAAACTTGGCAGATTGGCAGCTTCTTCTCATAGCAACTGCTGAAGATATTTTAAATTAATTTTTAATGTACAATCATAAAAAAGCTACAAGAACAAGCAAGAATGTGGCAATAGAAATGTATTTTATATGGAACTGGGCTGATTTACAAGGGGTAAAACATGAATCTATTGTTGTTCAGCACTCTTCCTATTGTTCAAGGGGAGAAGGAACACAATCTCCTGAATGCCCTCAGGATTTTGAAGATCATGGAAATGCAAATGCTTTTGACTCAACTTCAAGTAGCTTTTGAGAGAATGTGAGATAGAAATGGTGTTGGGAAAGTGGCCTGATCAAACTGAAAGTAGATGTCACTATCTGAATAACAGTGAATAACAATCAGTTGGCGAGATAATTCTCCATAATTTGGAGAAGAAATGAAATTTGCTGAATATGTGTTCACAATGTTACCAGCTCAGTAAACAATGAGTCCCAATACTGGGGCTTGTAGCACAGCAGCATCCTGGGTTTGCAAGTTTCCCACCCTGCTTTAAATGAGACATATTTAGATATTTTTATTTAGTATTTTAGCTGAGGTATTATCTAAATCCAGATGGAACACTTAATCTGTGGCTAATTCCCATTTTTGGCCTCAAGACTGCAAGAAAAATTTGAAATCAAAAAAGTACTCTTGCACAAAATATCAATGTCAAGAAACATATAAAATAACTATAATCTTTCAACATTTTAAGGAAATTATATAGTACCAGGGAAACTGGTAGCTGAAGGAAATAACATTGATATTTTAGAATCAGGTCACTTTGAGATTACTTATGCAAATGAAATAAACTTGGGTCAAAAATTTTTGGTTTTTCCTTCTTCAAAGCCACTGATATTACAGCCCAGGAAATCCCAAAGAGGATCTGTAGCACAATGGAATCAGGAAATTTAAAAAAGGGCATTATCATTTTCTAAAATCTGATCCCAGGTCATCAAAAATGCTTGATGCACAGTGATATCACAGAGGTAAGAAGACCTCAGAAAGTAGTAAGGGAAAAGTTAACTGCTGCTACAACAGAGAATGAGAGATTCCACTGAAACTAAAACATTTTGCATTTTATTAAAGAAAGAGAAATTCACTTGTAAGCACTGTGAAAGAAAATAAGAGAGGGTCAGAGGCACTACATCATGATTGCCCAAGAAATAAAAATGTAAACATGACGGTTGTAGATTTCTAAACATCTCAAGAGATTGGGTACTTAATGCTGATGCCCTCTTGGGGCCCAGCACCGTTGCTTGGGCTCCACGTCATCCATCAGCATTTCAAACAAATAAAGCACATTAAAGCTTGCCTTGAGAGCCTTGCTCACACATCTTAAGTTATTGGTGGGTTTTCTACAATATGCTGATCTATAAGCTATCCAGTCCCTTTCTAGCTTTCCAGCATCTTCCGAGTGAGTATTGGAAAATGACTGAGAGTCATTTCTGGTTTAGTTTGCACCCAGCACACTCCTAGTCAATCTCTCTATCCAGATTAAAGCAAGCATACATGCTGTTCGTTTCAAAATATAGCTTGGAGTTTGTTTCTTAAATATTGGTGAACTTCAAAACATGTCAGTGGCAGAGGAATTGGTAAAGGGAAGGCAAAAACAGAGAGAGAGAGATGAACAGGCAAGAATTTAAATGTAATTATCGATACAATACACAACTTTCCTGAGCCACTGGAAACAATAAGGTAAAGGTTTTCCCTGCAGTCGTGACCAACTCTAGGAGGTGGTGCTCATCTCTGTTTCACAGCTGAAGAGCCAGCATTGTCTGAAGACTCTTCCGTGGTCATGTGGCTGGCATGACTATACGCCGAGGTGCATGGATGCTGTTACCTTTCCCACCGAAGGTGGTACCCATTTATCTACTTCCAGTTTTACATGCTTTTGAACTGCTAGGAAGGAGCTGGAGCAAGTAACAGGAGCTCACCCCGTTAGGTGGTGGCAGTAGGTCATGAACTGCCGAGCTGCTGACTTTACAATACCATGTAAAGCCTTTGGTTATTCCAGTTTTAATTCTCTTATGCACAGAGTAGTAGAAGAGTAGAGCAGCAAGCAAAACACTAGGTGATTCCCCCTTCCCCCATAGTTGGAAGTATGATATCCTTTAAATTAGATTTGGACAATCAAGAAAGGGTCATTTTAATTAGACAAAAATCCAGGAATATCTGCCTCTTACCTTATTATAAAACAATTCTGATCTTTAAAAAGGATTGTCCTTTATGTTGGTGCGGAGTTTGGGTTAATTCCATCTTCAGTTACCATTGTTAAAAGATTGCTAATTAACAGTACTTTTTGCACCCTTCTCGGATTATTCAGAACTTTCCTTCAATTCATGGGGTGTTTAAAAATGTGAAAATGAGTTTATTTGCCATCAAAGCCAAGCACATGTTATGTTTGAATGAGTTTATAGTTCTGTTCAAATCCTTAGAGTTGTTTTGTAGATAAGAAGCCATCACTCCATCATGCATTTATTGCCATGTTTAATACTGTCCTTTATTTATTTAATCAAATTTATAGAGCTGCCCAACTCAAACAAATGGGCAGCTTGCAATAAAAACAGCCAATATAAAACTCTACAATAAGTTAGCAACAGCAGATAAAAATGACAGGATAACAATCCCCCCAAGCAATATAAATAATATTTCTGCAGGATATTTTGATATTGGCCTTACAAAGTGAGGGAAGAGAAGTGCCCAGTGCAGCAGGCCTTCCTCCTTCTTTGTTGGGGTCAAAATATGAAGCATCTAAAAGTAATGGTGAACATGGGAGAATCCATTGGTTCTTTTTAGTTCTGGAAGCAGTGCCATATCAAATATTAAAATGGGATATTTCAGTCCACATGACCCATACTTCAGTTTGTTTCTTGTCCTGTACATTCCTGTATTTTTTCAGGGTAAATAATATTATTGAAAACACAAAACATAAGAAAAAATAATAAGCCAAAGGCATTAAAAGCATGGGAGAAGAGAAAGGAAATAAATTTTACAGCAACATAATTCACTTTTCTCCCTTTGCACATATCCTTATTCTAAGACCATGTCATACACTGATGTGTATTCTGTCTTTGTTCTTTAAGCTTCTCACATCTCTCTTTTTGAGGATCTCATAAGTTTCATCCAAACGCTTTTTCCTTGGCTGTCTGTGTTCTTCTACCACGAGCAGCAAATGCTGCATGTAGCATTGCACAGCTAAAGCTGTCAGGGGTGGGGAACAAGGAAGCCAAAGTGATGGAAACAACCACAGATCAAAACCCCACCCTTACTGGTGACAGGAAGATAATACTGACACACATCTGCCATTTTAGATCTTTGATCCTCCCACTGTGGATACCTCTGAAGGCTGGTGACCTAACACATGAACTTTGATTGTTTTCTTTTGCTGTATTTACCTGCACATTTCTACCACCTTTAACATTCATTCATTATTGTTTGTTTAATGTGTTTAATGATCTCTGCAGATAGTTCTAGGCAAGGACACAAATGTTACGTGTTTTGTTTTATTGCTAGACATGCATGATTTCTTCTCTTAGTTTTATTGTCCTTGCTTTTCAAAGTACAAATTGTCCAGAGTCAGTCTAAATTTAATAAAATAAAGCAATAAGCAAATGAACAAAACAAGATAATGTATTGACCCCAAACTAGCTAGCCTCATTTTAACCTAGAATGAGAGGCAAACCCAGTCGTTGTGGTTAGTTATAAATGTGTGGGATGTGTAAATCCACAAAACTGACCTGGTCTATAAAAATCAGGATGACCACTAGATGACCACAAAGTTAGTGGTTTCTGCTTCTCTTGGCTGCCCTCTGCATTTTGGCAACCTGTATATGGTAGCCTTAAAATTGCATTAATAACCACATTCAACTAACTGTGGGTAACATGGTTTGGAAATAAATTTAGAGGAAAACATTAAAGAGTCTTTTGATAAAAGACGGTAAGGAGATTGGAGAGACCACCTTAGTTTAGAAATTATTGCTTTTGAAGGAATATAAACCAGTAATCCGGGCCCTCTGAGCTCATTTTCAGTTCCTGGACAGCAAATCCTTGGAGGCCCTGAGGTCTGGCTGCTGCTGGTGAATGCCAGGTCGGTAAACAACAAAGCCACCTTATTTGCTATCTTATTAAGGAGGAAAAAGTCACCCTGGCATGGATTAGCGAGACCTGGTTGACACCACAAGGGGCAGTTCCTCTTTCAGAGATGTGTCCAGCCAGGTTTAGGGTCTGGCACTGGCTGAGACCCCAGGGCAGGGGAGGGGTTTGCGATAGTCATTCGGGAATCTCTCTTAGCCTCCAGGGGCCATGCTCCACAAGTATCTGCTTGTGAAACCTGTTCTTGAAGCTGGCTCGCAAGATCAGTTTGGACTGTTGCCTCTGTACCAGCCTCCTTGCTGCATAGCAGCTTCCCTGACTGAGCTGCTGGAGGCCATCTTCAGATTGGTGGTGGAGTTCCCAGGCATATGGTCTTGGGGGACTTCAATCTGCCATCCCTTGGTGTGGCCTTGGAAGCAACTCAGGGGTTCTTGGACACCATGAAGGTGACGGGTCAATCCCAGATCATCCAGGGCCAGCTCGAGACAGTGGTGATATGCCAGGGAAGCCAATTCATATGGTCTGCCCCTGCTGCCTGATAGACCAAGCTGAGTTCCAAAAGGAACTGGAGGATGTCCCGTAAGTCTTGCTACACAGTCCTGCTGAAGCTCTGGCCTTGGCCTTGGGACCAAAAGGTGGCCACAGCCCATGGAACATGTCCATGCAGCCTCTCTTGACCCTTTGTGCCCGTCACCCACCATGGTTTACCATGGAGCTTCAGGCACTTAAAAGGGCCAAGAGATGCCTAGAGCGCCACTGGAAGAAGATGAAGAGTGAATCTGTCCAAACACATGTTAGAGCCACTGTTAAGGCCCACCTTGTGGTGGTAAGGGTGGGAAAGAAGTGTTACTTCTCCATTCTTATTGCATCTGCAGAGGTGTCGCCCAGCAGCCCTGTTTAAAATTATCCAGGCCCTCCTGGATTACCTGTAGTATGCAATTAGCATGCACGTTAGAAAATTCTAATATGGACAGGTTTGGGAAATGACCAGTTAATGTTTTACAAGAACATGTAGGGAGCAAAATATCTTTATATGTACAAACTATACAATGTTTAATCTTGTAAGGCAAAAGCATATTTTAAAGTAATGAGAAATTGTGTTATCTTTGCTTATTTATTCATTTAATTTATATGCCTCCAAAATCTGGAGACGTTTGGTGGCTAACAACAAAACCCAATCCTTAAACACATTAAAAATAAAATAAAACATTAAAATAATAATAACGCCCTCCCGGCAGATAGCAAGGTGGGTTAAAAGATTTAGAATATAAAAAGGGGGGTGAGGATGGCTAGGGATCTATCAGCCACCTCCATGCTGATAATGAGCCCCCCCCCGGAGCCCCAGGCCATCTCGCAGAGCCAGGTCTTAAAGCCCTTCAGGAAGGCCATCAGGGAAGGGGCAGCCCTCAGCTCGAGGGGCAAGATGTTCCATAAGGCAGGAGCCACAGCAGAGAAGGCTCTTCTCCGAGACCCCGCCAGCCGAAATTACTAAGCCGATGGGAACTGGAGAAGGACTCTTATATTTCTTAGAAACCAGTTATTTTGTCCATTTTAAGATTATACAAATAGACACTGCTGATGAGAAAATGAAAGAAAATGTAAAGAAAACTGTGTATTTAAAATTCAGGAACTAAAAAAAAGAATAGCTGTATTTCTTGTAAATAAAAGTCAGCAATTTCAGCTGTAGATCTACAGAGAAATTCAGACAAAGAGAATTCAGAGTATCCTTTTTTTTGAATGGCTAGTATCCAAGAATTATACATTACAGTTTTATAGCCTGAAATAACTGTTACGTCCTGAACAATGGATTTTCTCTTACTGCCACTCAGAGGATTTGCTTAATCCTGATCACATTAGATTGGCTATTTACACACACATCAACAGTTTGATTTTGAATTAAAATCTGATTTCAGCTAAACTTTATAGGGATGACATGCTGTAGAGAAACAATACAAGAGTTGGGATTACAATGCCAGGAGCAAAGGTTGCTTCACTTAGCCCCTACATCTGGCATCTTCCAGTTCTAGATGGTAGTATCTAAAAGATCTAGAAAAATGTTAGAAGAAAATCTTATTAAAAACAATGAAGAAGACCAAACAAGAGATGCAGTGAAAAGCTGTCACATGTCAATCATGGTAACTGAAGGAAGCATATGCAGAACTGTTAATATGTCACAAATACCCAGTTATAGGGTATTAATTATACACCGAAGAAGCCAGTAATTCTATTCTCCTCAGTGTGGAAAGACATTTATTTTGTTCTAGAGGGGAACAGTGTAAAATAGGCAGTGAGACGTAATTTACAGAAACCCATGCTGGCTTGGTTGTTGCCCGGGTCAACAAAGACTGTACTAGATGTTGGAGTTTATTTATTTATTAAATTTATATGCTGCTGAAATCTGAAGACTCTCGGCAGCTAACAACAATAAAAAAACAACAATATATTAAAAACATTTAAAATAAAAATAACCCCCCCCATTAAAACAAAATAAAAAAACCTGGCAGACTAGCGAGGTAGGCAAAAGATTTAGAATATAAAAAGGCGGGTGAGGATGCCTAGGGATCCATCAGCCACCTCCATGCTGATAATGAGCCCCCCCCCGGAGCCCCAGGCCATCTCGCAGAGCCAGGTCTTAAGGCCCTTC
>JANHZU010000259.1:262296-274861 GCA_032468055.1 Acrochordus granulatus
GGGACAGTTGACCCTAGGTGTTTAAAGTCATCCACCTTTACCACCTCTATCCCTTGCAACTGCATCCTTTCACCCTCCTCTCTCTCGTTTATTCACATGTACTTTGTCTTGCTCCTACTGACTTTCATTCCCCTTCTCTCCAGTGTGTACCTCCATTTGTCCAGGTTCATCTCAGTGTACTCCCTACTTTCACTGCAGATCACAATGTCATCTGCGAACATCATCCATCAACCTGTCTATCACCATTGCAAACAGGAAGGGGCTGAGGGCTGATCCTTGTTGCAAACCCACCTTAACTTTAAACCAGTCTATCATTCTTACTGCACACCTCACTGCTGTCACACTGTCTTCATACATATCCTGTACCAACTTCACATACTTTTCCACTTCTCCAGAGTTCCTCATACAGTGCCTCAACTCCTCTCTTGGCACTCTATTGTATGCTTTCTCCAAATCCACAAACATACAGTGCAGTTCCTTCTGGTCTTCTCTGTACTTCTCTTGCAGCACTCTTTGCGCAAACATTGCATCGATAATACTCTTTCTTGGCATAAAACCATATTGCTGTTCACAGATTGTCACCTCTCTGCTCAGCCTAGATTCTACTCTTTACCACAGTGAGTGCAGTGAATAGAGTGCACTTTTCTAAAAATCTTATCCTCTCTTTCAGCTCTCTCAGTATGAGGAAGCATATATGCTTGGGGATATGAAAAAGCTATCTTTTAAAATAATTCTTATTAAAAGAAGATTTTACAATGATTTAAAAAACTACAGAAACATAGATGAAATAGAAAAAGATTATAAAAGAATAAAAAGTGAAGAATAACAGAAAAGCAAGGAAAAGAAAGATACCTAAAGAATGACTTCTGATCTTTGCAGCTTTGCAGTTACAAACGTAGCAATTATCATCATCCTCCCATGAACAACCTTTTCAACCAATAAATTCCAAAATCAGCAGTTCATTTTTTTTATCCATTTTCAGAATTTAAGTGTTTCTGTAGTCTTCTATTTATATATTATGTGTGTACAATAAGCTTCCTGTAGCTACCATATATAGATAGACCTCAGTTTACACACACAGTTGAGACTGGGATTTTTGTTTCTAAGTGAAGCAGTCAGTAAATCATGTCTGATTTTATAATCTTTTTAGCTATGGTTGTTAAGCAGATCACTGTGTTTGTTAAGTGAATTGTGGTCATTAAATGAATCTGGCTTCCCCCATTGACTTTGCTTGTCATAAGCCAGCTGGAAAGGTCACAGAGGGCAATCATGCAACCCCAGGATTCTGTAACTGTCAAAAGTACATGCCAATTGCCAAGACCTAATTTTGATCATATAACCTTGGGGACACTACATTGGTCATATATGTAAGTCACTTTTTCAGCACCATCGTAACGTTGAACTGTTGCTAAACAAATGTTCCTTAGTCAAGGACCGCCTGCATAAAACCAAGTATCCATGAGCCTTTTCAAGTTAAGTGTTTGTAAATCTTAATAAGAAAAATTCCCATTTCATCTGAATGTTTAATTTTTAAAACTCTGCAACACTATATGTATTTAGAATGAAAAAGCTAATTTTGATGTTATTTTTAATCAATGACTGTATTACATTTTAGTCAGATGTCTCCAGTGATGAAAGCACAGATATTGCTAAGAAATCAAACCCAGTGTTGTATGACAGAAAGAACTACACCAAGAAGCCAGCTCAAGATACAAAAAGGCAGAAGAGAGCAATAATCAAGGTAAGAATGATACAATCAGTTCAGATGACTTCTCTGGTGTAAGTATCTTTTTCTTATTGTATGTTGCCTTTGAATTGATAACACTAGAATCCCTCTAGAATCAGATGCAGGATTCAGAATGAACATACTTTGTTTAGAAAGGGTCCTTTTGTTTCAAGTTATTTTGGTGATTGAGGCAGAAAACAATAAATATATATGAAATTTACAATCAACAGAAAGTTATTGCCAGTCAGGCAAATCAAGCCATAAGAAATTAGGAACAAACTAACGTTTTAAATATACTATGCAAAATAAAAGCATGGATGTCTGGAGAAAAAAAAAACTATGTCTCGGTATTTTTAATACAAATGAGCTAGGCCATTATCTGAGTGAAATTACTCGGTTGCACTTTTGGAAAAAAATAGAACTATAGCTTAACCCATTTATTGATATTCTTTTCAGTTAACATATTGATATAGTAACTAGCTATCTAATTGATTTTTGTGTAGCACAATACAAAAGTTCAGTCATCTGAAAAAGAAAGTGTACCATCTCTGAGATCTATCGTTTTACATATCAGGACTTAGTAGTAAAAATCATCTGGTCCTTAGCAGTTCTTCAAAGTAGGTAAATACAAACTCAGATGAACCAACAACTCATGACATACTACAGCATGTCATCATTGATTTTACAAAAAGCCAAAATGGAGAAGCCATGTGTGAAAAACTAGATGCAATACACCCTTAACTGCTTCCATAGATATGAAGACGCTAAATAGCAGCCAGGTGCTGCTAATCAGGTGCCCTTGATTGACTGATCATCAGCAAGTGTGACTACCTCTATAAAAGCCAAAGTTTTAGGAGTTTTCTGGTTTCTAGAACTGAGGTGTGTGTTAATGCCAAAGAGTAAAGACATCAGCAATGATCTCAGAGAAGCAATTGTTGCTGCCCATCAATTTCCAAACAATTTAAAGTCCATCATTCTCCAGTGAGGAAGATTATTCACAAGTGGAAAACATTCAAGATAGTTGTCAATCTTCCCAGGAGTGGATGTCCCAGCAAATTCACCACAAGGTCAGATCATGCAATACTGAGAAATTGCAAAAAATCCAAGAGTGACAACTCAGACTCTATAGGCCTTGTTCAGCATATTAAATGTTAAAGTTCATGACAGTACAATTAGAAAAAGACTGAACAAGTCTGGTTTGTTTGGAAGGGTTGCAGAGTCCCCAGGTGTCAGAGTTAAATTAAAGCTTCTTCTCTTTAAAAAAGAACATGGCAGCACAGCTGAGGTTTGCAAAGTTGCATCTGAACAAATCACAAGATTTCTAGAAGACTCTCCTTTGGACAGATGACACCAAAGTGAAGATGTTTGGCCACAATGCACAGGGCCACATTTGGCGAAAACCAAACATGGCATATCAGCACAAACAACTGTTCATTTCATACAAAATGAACTTTCATACCAACTGCCAAGCATGGTGGTGGAGGGGTGATGATTTGGGCTTGTTTTGCAGCCACAGGATCTGGGGACTTGCAGTCATTGAGCCGACCATGAACTCCTCTGTATATCAAAGTGTTCTAGAATCAAATATGAGGCCATCTGTCCTACAGCTAAAACTTGGCTGACATCAGGTCATGCAACAGGCCAGTGATCCCAAACACACCTGCAAATCTACAACCAGATGGCTGAAAAAGAAAAGAATCAAAGTGTTGCAATGGCCCAGTCAAAATCCAGAGTTCAACCCGATTGAAATGCTGTGGCAGGACCTTAAGAGAGCTGTGCATAAACAAATGCCCACAAACCTCAATGAACTGAAGCAATGTTGTCAAGACTGGGCCAAAATTCCTCCACAATGATGGAAGGAACTGATAAAGTCATACAGAAAATGATTACTTTAAGTTCTTGCTGCTAAAGGTGGTTCTACAAGCTATTGAATTTTAGTTTTTCTCCATTTTGGCTTTCTTTTTGTAATATAAATGATGACATAGTGTCATATGCCATGAGTTGTTGTTCATCTGAGGTTGTAGTTACCTTCTTTGAAGAACTGCTAAGGACCAGATGATTTTTACTATGTCCTGATACGTAAAATCATAGAACTCAAAGAGAGTGTACTTTTTCACATGACTGTACATACTTTCAGCTCTCAATACTTTATTAACATCAAGAAGAATTTTTCTATAATTTTGGATTGCTACATGCGCATAACCTAAGATTAGAAATAATAAACCTGATAAAGTTATAAAAAAGAAATCCTCTTCTAGAGAAAGGTAGAGAACTTAAATTTCACATCAGTTAGCATGATCCCAGAATTGTTGGGAATCAGACAGCATCTACGTTATTTTTATATCCATAAAAGTGTGAAGTCACAGCAGCCAGTTCTTTAGTTGGTGTTGGCTTTCATATACATTGAGTTCTTCCCAAGAACCTAGGATAGCATCATGTATCAGTGTAGTACATCCAAGCAGTGGGAGCTTTTGCAACTGACAGATGGAAATTTTGTCAGTGTGCAGATTTTCTAAATTATTATTCAGAAAGTCACACTAAATCCTCTATAAAAAGTATAGTAAAGAATGAAAAGACTCTATTAATTTCAGACTCCAGATTACTAAGCAAACATATCCATTTTCTCCATTCCAACAGCATACAAATAGTTTGCTATTTTCCCTCTTGCTCTTTCTTCTTAAACTAGCCTCAGTTCTAAAATTTCATGGTAGTCACCCAGCCAGCTACTAACTAAGCTCAAGCCTGCTTACCTTTTGAGCCCAGACAAAGACAACCAGGTACTGTCACCTGCTGAATTAGATTATCAAGTACAGTTTTATTTTCTCAGATGTCCAGGTAGTACCTTAAAGATCCATGGCAAAATCATACTTACACATTTTAGAAACATTTTTAAAGAAAGACTCATGCTTATTTTTCAAAAATGGATTAAAAAAGATTTTTATACTATGTAAAAATCAAATCCCCTCCATCATCTTGCAAATTATTTAAGAGCTTTTTCTGCCTGCTCTAATGCTGGACATTAAATAATGATGACAATTTTAATTAATTATCAATGAAATGTGTGTCTGCTAGAAAATGGAAAGCTGTTCTGCTCCTGACAGTGTAATTTCCATTATGACTTAACTATTTACATGCCCTATGACTGAATCACACTAAAAGAATATGAATCACACAATGAATGGCCCACAATGAAAGACAATCTATGTGCATGTGCAAAATCAATGTTATCCCAAATTTTCTACATAGTATGTATTAATCTGAGGAGCTGCAGATATTATCATATGAGAACGTGACATTTGGCATCATCAAGGTTTAAATAAAAAAATGGGAGCATGAGAATAAGGAACTGGAGATCAAAGGTATAACATACAGGTAGATACATTAGAAGTAGTACAATTCATAATTCATCTATACAACATCAGGGTGCTATACAAAACATCCAATGAAATGGATGCCTAAGGTTTATAGAATTACAGAAGAAGAAAGCTGGGAATGGGTGTACTGATCATCCAACCCTCTGTTCATTAGAGAAATCCTAATAAGGAATTCTGTCAGATATCTGTCCAGCTTCTACTTTTAACACATCCAATGAAGGGAAGGCCACTGTCCCTCACAGTAATTAGTTCCACTGTCAAACTGTTTTTAAGTTTTTCCTATCATTCAGCTGGGAGCTGCCCCTTACAGCTGTACATAATTCTATGACCTTCACTTGAGGAGAATAGAAAACATAGATGTCATCCTTTGAGTGACACTCCTTTATGTACTTGAAGACTTATCATATCTCCTCTTAAACTCTTCACAACACTACCTCTACCCAGTTCCCTCAGTCTCTTATAAGTCTTAGTTCTAACCCCTTGATCAATCTCACTGACCTTTTCATCTGTTCCAGTTCTTCTTAAAGCATGGTGCCCTGGACACAGTACATGAGGTCAGGTCTGACTAATGCAGAACAGAATGAACTATTAGATCCCTCATTTTGGAAAAGCAATGCTTTTATTGATTAAGTCAAAAACCGTATTTGTCTTTTTTGGAAACTACTTATATTGAGTTCAATATAATTACTACATACATGGATTTTCATATATTCTCAAGCCAGATATCCCATGTCAGATTTCCATATCTATTTTGAATTAGTAACTTTGCCTTTAATATACTAAATTTCATTCTATCACTTTCAGTGTATTTCTGTAATCTAACTCTGTCTCCTAAAGCAACAGGTATTTCTTTGAGTTTTGCATTATCTGTAAATTTTACGAGCATATTGTCCCAAATCATCATGAAAATTGTTAAGAAATAACAATTGCAGGACAAAATCCTAAGGTACTCCACATTCTTACTCTAGTTTGATAAAGAAACAGCTGATGACTTAATGAATCCATCTTCATAAACCTCTAATGCTGGCATAGGATGAAATGAAGTCAATTTTAATGAATGAATGAATAATCCTAGAGTTGTGCATTACAATATACAGTGGAACCTCGCAAGACAAGATTTCCGCAAGATGAGCAAAATTTTTTTATCAAATTTATTCCTCTTGACGAGTGGCAACTCACAAGACAAGCAAGCTTTGCGTGATAACTTATGCGTCATCAGTCAGCACGCTCTGTATTTCCCGTTCAGGCAGCAACCGCGCGAGAGTTCTGTCAACGCTGCCATGGGCAGTTTACTCCATGACTGTCCGTGTGCTGTACTGTGAGACGTTGCTGAGGGAAAAGGGAAAAGGCCCTTTTGTCTCGAGCAGCAGCGACAACGGATCCTCTGAGCCAGCAGGGGGCGCCGGAGAGCAGCCAGCTGAGCAGCAGCAGAGGCCAGAATCTGCCTCAAAGCAGATCCGCAAGTGCTGGTTAGTTTGCTCTATTTCTGCTTTATATCATGTGTTAATTATTGTTACTTGTTTCAGATGTTAGGGACAATCATTTCTGCATCAAATTCCATTGAAAATTATTTTTTGTTAATATTTTTGAGGGCGTGGAATGGATCATCAGACTTTCTATTGTTTCCTATGGGAAACCTCTTTTCACTTTAAGAGCATTTCGCACTAAGAGCGTTCTTCCGGAACGGATTAGTCTCATCTTGCAAGGTTCCACTGTACTAAAGAAACAAATATCTCAACCTAATCAGAATTGAGTTTATTATCAGTACTTATTAGGATTTAATTCTGCGTATGTAGGATACTCCTACTAAATATTCTGTAAAACTTAAGACTAGACCAGATCAAGGCCCATCTTAGCCCAGAGTTTTGCTTCTCTCAATAACCAGCTATTTGCCTTTCTGATGCTGAGAAGCAGGAGACATACCTTTTCCTGCCACTGTTGACTTGCAACTGCTATTTAAAACATGCTATTTCCAAAGGTAATCTTCAAGATAAATAGCCTTTATTTCCAGGAGGTTTTTGTTTAAAACTAAGATGGTGCTAGTGACTAATTGGTAATTTTCACTATGCTTCCAGCAATAAATCTTTGACAAGGCCCAGTACTTGTTGCATCTGCTGTTAACTGTGAAACTCATTTATCCCCAAAAGATTAGGATTTCTCCCCATGTCACTGACAGCATTTCTGCTGTTATATTTATTAACTGGAGATTCAGACTCAACACTGTTCGATCTATCTGACTAAAACAGAAAAAATTGTCACAAACCAAAATATTTTCCCATTTGGGGCCATTCTTTTTTGGTTATTTTTATGATTGCTGCTGTAATAGTACTACAACCAAACTCCTTCACATTCTGGAGCACCTTTTGGAGATTAAACCTGAAACACTGCCTAGTCCTACTTTTTTTTACAAGATTGTGCCTGGTTTAATAACTGTAAGTCAGATAAAACATTTCCAGAGAGAAAGTAAACTATGTTCTAACCCATACCTTTATTATGCTGTTTTTTCTAAGTATCAGAAATAATCAGGAAGTTCATCCCTTTTTTTCACTAACAGATACCTGGTGGGCAGAAACTTCTCAGCTGAGAGAAAATAGAAGTGCATCTCCAATTTTATGCAGAGTTCTAGAAGCTGCATGCTAAGATCATATGATCTAGAAAGAGTCTGTAAAAAACTGAGGCAAACTTGAATCATAGAATTTAATTAAAAATCAGACCACCAGCAAAATGAAGAATAATAAAAATAGATAGGCCATTATAGGATTCCAGAGCTCTGGTATTAGGGTACAGATAGTTAATTTTTGATTAATAAAACACCTGAGAAATGAACATGTATAACAAAACATACCAGTCCATCCTATGTCATCTGAATAAAAATACATTATGTCTGATATTGTGCTTTATCCAAAATGATCATGCCAATTGATGTAAATAAAACATAGGTTATGTTTGAGAATTGTGGATTTTTGGAATATTGCAGCAAAAGATGGAAAAAGAGAATCAGAAGTATTTGGTGTTTTGAATTTCTACTTCTATACAGCTCTACAATGAGGGAAGAACAACCATGGACACAAGAAATATCAAACAATTTGGACAAAAAAATTATTAGGTTTCCGTAATATTTTCTTAAAGAAAACATGTAAGCTTTCTCAAAGTTGACATTTTTAAAGAATGACTTGCAATTTCATCTTCTTCTTAGTATGCTTGTTTATTGTCACTGTCTTGAATCCTAATTCCATTACAGTTTTTGTAACACTGAAATCCAAAAAGAATGGAAGTGTTGTGGCCTTTTTTAGAAAACCCTTTTCCCTCACTCTCATCTACAATGAAATTACCAAACTAGTTAAAAGTCAATGAGTAACTTTATGAGTCATTATCTGAAAAGCTAAACTAATTGTTAGTGAAAAAACTACCTTTATTATCTTAGCAATGTGATCAAGCAAAACAAGAAGTTTTTAATAGATTTGTCTACAGCTTTTTAAAGAGAATGAATAATCATCCTTGGTTGATTGTGCTTGAATAAAAGGCACATGGAGGAAAACGAAATAGTGACATGCTTTGAATGCAGTGTCTATTCCAGAATCCTGAATTACAGGCCAATAAAATGCATGTGGGAGCTTAGAAAAAGGATATAAGAGCAGTTTATTCACCTTCTCATGTCTCATTTGCTCAATCATGTCCATAACACAAATGAAGTAGAAGCAACGATCAGAGTGATCCACCAGATATGTGGGGAAAGGCCGGTTCTGCCAGACTGTCCATTCTGTCAGTGACAGTTCATGAACTTCTTTAGTTTCCAGCTCCTAAGATTTCAAAACACAAAGAAAACAATGCTACCAACACTTCTCACAGTTCAGACTTATCAAAAGAATAATTCAAAATAAATAGCGTAGGAAATCTTAATTTATGTTTGTGAGAATAAACATATTTATGCATGTTTTTCATATAATAAAAAAGCATTTTATTTTTATAGTTAACAGAGAACACTGAAACATTTTTGTATTCCACAATATTTCTAATTTTTCACATATAAATCAAAACATTAATTTGTTATAGTAGCCTTATAATTCCCCTTTTGTTACTCTGAGTAAGTCTTGATTTCTAGTCCCTGCAGTTTTCTTGGCAAAATTTTTGAAAGTGGCTTGCTATTGCCATATTTTCTGAAAGAGCATGACTGGCCCAAAGTCAACCAGCTGGTCTCAAATGTAAGACAAGACTAGCACTCAGAGTTTGTAGTCTGGTGCCATAAATACTATAATAAACTGCTCTGAATTCTTCCATTAACCTATCACAAAAAACAGCACATTCATCTAAAATGCTGATTTGTTAAATGACCATCAATATTATTTTTGGTTTCTACAATGGAATAGCTATGTTTTTACAGGCATTTAGTTCCTTCGTAGCATTCCCTTGTGTAAAATAATTTTAAATTCAGTTACAGGATCAATATCTATATAAACTTTCCCCAACACGTACATTTCAAATATTTAGGGGTTCAATAATTTTTAGCAATGACCATGCTAGCTATGAATTCTAAGATTCAAGCCCAGATGAAATAAAGATCAGACATAATCTTTTAAAAATCATGCTGATATAGGTGATTGCCACAAAATCCCTTATTTATAATTATAAATATATTTAACATTATTAAATGTTGCATGAAAAGCCTGGCATTTTCTCCAATAATTTGAAGTTATATATGAATATTTTAAAGAAGAAAATCTTGGCGGCATGTATTTCTTCTATATATTTAAATCAAAACATATCTGTTACCCTTGACAACAGTTCAAGACTTGTTTTTCCTGGCTTAAATACTTCCTTCTTGATCTTGAGCCAGGCTACATTACCCCAAAGTCTATAATGTTTCACTTACTGTTCTCATATCTTTGCTTTCTAATGTTACAAAGTGACTCCGTGGCATTATCGGCTTTTTTATTCCTTCACCAGTTTTTATTTTATACAGTTTATCCCATTTTTCAAATTCCTCGGTTGTAAGATACCAGTTTTCAGTTGGACTGGCTTGCTTTACACCTGGCAAATATTTGGAGGTAAAAAAAGGAAGGAAATAATTTTGTACAACAAAAACAGTGAAAAGAAAATCCTCTTGCTTGAATGCCCAGTACATCGCTTGCCAGAAAGCTCTTTCAGATACTATGGTGCTTAAAAATTTTTGAACCCTTCTGAATTTTTAAGTCAGTGGAACCTCCAATCACGAGCCTAATTCATTCTGGAAAAATGCTCTGAGTCCAAATTGCTCTTAAACCGAAGCGAGGTTTCCCATAGGAAACAATGTAAAGTCAGATGATCCATTCCATGCCCCCCCAAATATTCATAAAAAATCATTTTCAATGGTATTTTATGTAGAAATGATTGTCCCTAATATCTGAAACAAGTAACAATGATTAATACACAATATAAAGTAGAAATAGAACAAAGGAACCAGCACTTCTGGATCCACTCCAAGGCAGATTCTGGCCATTGGCTGCTCCTCGGCTGGCACTGTCTGGGTGGTCCTGTTGGATCAGGAGGATCCACTGCCACCGCTGCTCAAGGGCAAAATGGCCTTTTCCCTTGGCAATGCCTTCCCGGGGGTCTTTCCTGGGTGGTGTGGAAATGTTTCTTTTCATAACCTGCCTCCATGCTATGAGAGGGGAGAAGAGATGGGCAGGAGAGGCTAGATGGTGCCATCCAATGAAGGGTGTGCATGTGAGTGACAGGGAAGACGGAGGGTCAATCGTCCTATGATTTGAGAGGAGTCCTGGCTGGCATGTGGGAGGAGAGGAGGGGGAGGGTTATTGCTTGGAAGGAGAATCTGGGATCTGAGTCCCCGGAGTTCTTTCTCTTGAACGACTTTCACTTAATTTACACTTTTTATGCATCGAGAGGGAAGAACCATCGGCTCTGTTGTGAGATTTCCCGTGCAAGCTCATTGTGCAGTGCTCGTCTTGTGAGCTTGTTGCTTGTTAACGGAACTAAATTTTATTAAAAATTTTTGCTCGTCTTGAGAAAATCTCATGAACTGAAGTGCTCGCAATCTGAAGTTCCACTGTATTTCTACATGTGTGGCAAAGCATGTAAACTTTTGCTTTCAGTAAGGACAGCAATAACTGCAACTAAACATGTTCAAAGATCAATCTTGCATATCAGCTTGAAGGAATTTTAGCCTATTCCTCCTTATAGAACAGCTTCAACTCAGGGATGTTGGTGGATTACTTTGAATGAGTTTCCTGTTACGGGTCCTTCCACTTCCAATCTATTTCTGGAGAATTAAGGTCAGCACTTTGACTTGGCCATTGCAAAACATGAACTTTCCTCTGCTTTAACCATTCTTGGTTCTATGATTTGTGTATTTTGGGTTGTCTTACTTCATGACCCACTTTCTCTTGAGCTTCAATTCGGACAGATACCCTGACATTTTTCTGTAGAATTTGCTGCTACAATTTAGAATTCATATACTCATCAATGATCGCAAGCCATCCTGATCGACAGGCAGCAAAGCAGGCCCAATCCATATTGCCACCACCCTGTTCCACAGATGGAATAAGGTTCTTGTGCTGGAATCCAAAGTTTGCCTTTTGCCAAACATAATACTTTTCATCAAGCCAAAAAATTCTTATTTGAACTGTCCAGAGAATATTCTTCCAATAGCCTGCTGGCTTAATTACGTTTTTCATAAACTGTGGATGGGCAACAATATTCTTATTGGAGAGTAGTGGCTTTCTCCTTGCAACACTGCCATGCACACCATTGTTGTTCAGTGTTCTCTTGATGGTAGTCTCGTGAACTTTGACATGTGCCAATCCAAGAGAAGCCTTTAATATCTTAGATGGTACCCTAGGATTCTTTGATAGCTCCTGGAGTATTAGACACCTTGAGTTTGGTATGATCTTGTTCGTCAACCACTTCTAAGGAGGTAACAATGGTATTAAATTGCCTCCATCTGTACACAATCTTTCTGACAGTGACTATGGAATCCAAACTTTTTGGAAATAGTTTATCTTTTTCAGTCTGGTGAGCATCATAAAATAGTTTATCTTTTTCAGTCTGGTGAGCACCATCATTTGGAGGTTCCCAGAAAACTTCTTTGTTTGACCCATGACATACTCACTTCCACATATCTGTGTTGTAAAAACCAGAATTATGTTCTTTAAATTTTTTACCATCCCATTGACTGAAACAACTGAACCTAATTTCCCCTTCAATGGAGCTGATTAATTCTAGAGTTCACATACTTTTACCACACATAAACATGAAGTAATCATTTTCCTCAATAAAGAAATGAACAAGTACAGTGAGGCAAAAAGTATTTAGTCAGCCACCAATTGTGCAAGTTCTCCCACTTAAAAAGATGAGAGAGGCCTGTAATTGACATCAAATTGTCATCTCAGCCTTGAGAGACAAAATGTGAAAACAAATCCAGACAATCACATTGTCTGATTTGGAAAGAATCTATTTGCAAACTATGGTG
>JANHZU010000264.1:12783-24659 GCA_032468055.1 Acrochordus granulatus
CTGGCAGAGCTCTCATCTTCATTAGAGCACACAAGCCCCCCAACCACAACAAGGTGGTGCCTCACTGGGGGGAAAACTTCTTTAACAGATACCAAAAGAAGCTAATTAAGATATAAAAACAAAAACAAGGTCCCATATATAATGAAAAATGTATTTTCCAAACTAATTGAAATAATTCAAGAGTATGCTGCTTGTGACTGGAAGAGAGGTTAGTGTTAATGTTGGCAGATCTACCACTTCTCATATCTCCACCCTGATCAACCTCACTTTAGAGAGATGCAGAGAAACTGTGTAGTTTCTCTAAGGTTCTCTAAGGTCCTAGAGAAAGGGTGCTTTTGTTTCTTTTATTGTTACTACTGTACATTGTTATGAATTTGCATGCATTTCCCCATTCTATAGTCAAGTTTACAGAATCTGCAAAGTAGTTTTTAGTTCTCTGCAGTTAAAATAATAATTTTAACATTAATTTAATATTAATAATAATGGAATCTTGATTTTCCACTCCTGGATTGTTCATAAAACAAGTTCTGCCTCTTTCCAAGTCTTTGACCAAAGGATGACACAGGTAAAGGTTTTCCCTGCCATTTGTGGCCAATTGTAGAAGGTGGTGCTCATCTCCAATTCACAGCCGAGTGAGCCAGCATGTGTCCCAAGAAGTTTCTGTGGTCATGTGACCAATATGATTATATGCCAAGGCACATGGAATGCTGTTACCTTTCCCACAGAAGGTGGTATCTGTTTATATACTTGTATTTTGACATGCTTTTGAACTGCTAGGTTGGCAGGAGCTAGAGCAAGTAACAGGAACTCACCCCATTATGCGGCAGCACTTGAGTCTTGAACTGCTGAGCTGCTGACCTTCTGGATGACAAGCTTAGTATCTTAAAGCTAGATCACTGCACCCTCAGGATGACACAGACACTTATGATAAAAGGCAAATTTAGTCTAAGTTCATGGGAAGATATTTTCTTTGATGATCAACTTTTCTTTTACTGCAACACAAATATGTTACTTTGGATAAGCAAGATAAAGGCTTGCTCACAAGAGCATAACAAGTATTTTAAGCTGTCATCAAACGTAAGTATTGTTTTATTTCCATTTAAAACCAAGAATGGATTTTAAAAAAAACTTTTGGAAGATTAAATACTACTAAGAGTACAAGTTTCAGGCAAAATAGAATTCAGATTAAATCCAAGGAAGACATCTATATTATAAAGTGAAAAATGAATTAAAGAATCAAAAACTAACCAGTTATGTACTGTACATGAGTAATATTTAATTTCCTAAACTACAAATATATCTAGTAGCTCTCTATACTGAATATAGTTACTTCAAAATATGGATCTTGCACCATTCTAATATCAACTTTATGCCTGAGCATGTGTTCAGAAGCTAATGACTTTAGTTTTTTTTCTAAGGAACATTTTGTTCAATTTATACAACCTAGACCATACCATGAACAGACAGCATATTTATTTTATTTTAATGTTGTTGTTGTTTTAAATGTTTTTAATCAATGTTTTAATGCTTGTTTTTGTTAGCCGCCGAGAGTCTCTGGATTTTGGTGGCATAGAAATATAATAAATAAATAAATATTTCCTTAAGAATGATGCTCAGAAGGCAACCAGTTCAAGTAATTATGTACTACAAGGGAAGAGCCATTTGATTTTTTGCAAGTATTTTTCTGCCAGAATTGTCTAATTTCTCTCAGCCCAACTCACCTCACCAGGTGGTTTTTGTGGAGAAAATAGGAAGAAGAAGGTGTGTTGGATATGTGTGCCACCTTGAGTTGTTTGTAAAAATAATAAATAAAATAAAAGTGATATAAAATATTTGTAATAAGTAAATGGATAACATAACCTTGATCAGACTTAAAAGAAAAAAAATCTTCCCTATCTCCAAACACAATGTGCATTAATCCCCAGTTCTATCATCTGGAGAAAGAGTAGGCACAAAACTTTTCCTTTCTTAAATAATACATGATTAATATATTGCTTAATGCTTCTGAGTCCTATAGATAGAAATTCATAACATCACCAAAAAAAGGACACACAAAATGCAGAAACATTTCATTTGGATGATTGGTAAGTCTCTAAGGAACTGGAGCTTTGTCCAGAATAAGATTTAGCATATGAAAATACTTAGATTCTGGCAATAGCAATCTGACTTGTTAATATCTTCAGGGATTTAAGCATATAGTTGTCAGTAGCAACAATATAGGGGTGTGGTGGCGCAAGTGTAGCAACAATATGCATATAATCTGTAAAAATTAAAATACAATTGTACAATAATACAGGGCAGCGGTTATGTTAAATAACGCTAAGGAAAGATTCGCCCTTATCACAGGAATGAGAAGGACTTGCTAGAATACCAATTGTCTTCAGTCCAAGTGCAGTTTGCAGATGATTATCAAACAAAAACAAGTATGATTTGAAACACAGAACCTGGGGGATCAATTAGTGATAAAGAGCCTATAATAAATTCTCAGTTATGTACTGATTAATATTGCAGATTAATCCAACCATACGACCTCCATCTGCTTATTTCAAGCATTATCCGGGGGAAGCCAGAAATTATATAAACATAATTCAGGAGTTTTTATCAGAGATTCTGCTATCCTTTTAGAGAAAATCCCTCATCAGGTCTTTCTCAGATTCCAATGACAGGTTTGATACAGTTCTGCATTTCTATTTTTTGCTTTTTGCTTAAAAGCATCAGATGTATTTTACATTTTGAAACAGATGACCTAAAATACAAAGGAGTTTTGCTTGATCACACCAATTATATATCTGCATGTATTCTGTATCAGAAGTCGCTAATTCACAAGCATGTTTTCTGACCTGTGGTATTTAGAAACATACTGCATCTAATATATAGTCAAATGAACTAAAAAGTGTAATATAATAAGAGGAACAGCATAAAGTGCAGTGTTGTGTAATGTTTTCCCTTCTGGATCACTTTTCCTCCTGCAGTGCAGAAGCAAACAACTTGAAGTTCAGACTGCCCAAGGCCCATGAAAGCCTAGTGAGTGTGTGGCTTGCAGAGCTTCTTCAAAAGTTCCTGCCACATTTAAATGCTTGATATATCACAAAGGAAAAATTATTAAATACATGAAGACTGTTCTACTGATTATTCTAATTCACTGTATTTAATTATACTTGAGTATCAGTTAAATCAAATCTGATAGTATCAATTTGGGGGCTTGTCCTATTCTTCCCATTTTTCAGACTGCAAACCCTGACATGCCATTCAAAAGCTTGGTTTACCTGTTGTCTGAGCAAGGTTGCATGTTCTTACTTTAATGTCTTTCCTGAGCATGGAGTATCATTTTTTAGGAACATACAAAATGTGTCATCTCTCTTGCTGGAAATGGAGAGAGACACTTGTTATTCACATAAGCCCCTTCCTCTGCCCTTTTTTAAAACTGATAGAAGCACAGATTTCAATTCAATGCCACATCCTCATATTTTCAACTTTCTACTTGTAATGATATAGATTATTTCACGTCCTTCAAAACATCCACAGTCAATGAATTCCATTCTGAAGAAGAAATAGAATCAATATCAGTAGTTTCTAAAGCCTACCCTGATCTATTGGGTATTTATTTATAAATCTTTTTTCTCTTTATTCTGACATGCAAATTAAATGATTGCTACACTTGGAAATGCACTATGAAGCCACATCCACATCTTTTACATTCATTTATCTCCAGCTAGAGGCTGCTCTTACTCTATTCAGCCTTTCTTTAATGGGGCCAAAGGCTGGCGATAGCAGAAATTGAAGGCTGACATATTTAAATGGCATCAGATTGGGAAAGGCTAGCTTAAGCCATGATGGGAATATCCATGCATTCAAAAACCTATTAGCTCACAATGATCTATAGCAGCAACCAGTTGGATCATGTGTAGAATCCAGAAGCAGCCTTCTTGTGCACTCATTATGCCACATTTTTAAAATTAAAATAAGCAATAAGATTTTTTAATAACATTAGTGCTGTTAATTTGCTTGTATTGATGTAGATATGCTTTTATTAAGTTAAGTGTACCAAGTGTTACTCCATATCACTGTTTTGAAAAGTTGTACCTTTCAACTTCCTCAATTTCTGGGCTTCCTCCTAGCCATTATTTCTGTTTCATACCAACAATACAATTTCATACAGTATTTAAAAGGAACATTCTAATTATCTTACCAAATTTAAATTATAACTATGAATATTTAGTGTCAACAGAATAATAGGATACTTATGATCAAAACCATACCATATTCTGAACAGCCAAGCGCTTTCTGCTTTGGTTGTGCTTTTATCCAAATTATTTGCAGCCTGCAATAATATTGAAAATGAAGATGATGATAATACTGATAAGCATGTTCTTTTCAATTAAAATGTCTACATTTCACCAGCAAAACATCTAAAACTGAAAATGGTTTAAAAGGACTTATTTAAAGGTTCACAAAGCAATTAACCTAACAGTACTCAGGTACAATTTAAAACAGAGCTAAAATATTACTACATCTACCTATCATTTATTTATGTAGAACATTTATTTTGAGGTGATGCTCACTTATTGAATGCAAAATTGTTTGTATTGTGTTTTGGAATTTCTTCCACCTAGGCAGAAACCAAATTAATTTGGCTTTAGCAACATGAGTGCTCGATATAGATTGAAATAACACAGTTCTTCTGTACAAGATCTCTTAAAAATGCACTTCTTATGTTCCCATTCATTTTTACTTCCTGGGGGCTTGCAAAGTTCTCTCTCTAAGTTATACTTGGATTGGCCTCTGGCAATGTGAATCATGGAAATGGGATGTATACTAAATTTCATGTTCTCTCCTGTGAATGTGGGAAGACGATACTTCTTTTGGAATAAATCCTAACTTCTAAATTTGCCGAGTTTTGTTTTTCTTCTATATTCACTGAAATCACAGATTATCCAACTGGGTAAGTTTTCGAATTTCTTATCTTGCTGTTTCTTACTGAGTTCATCTCCGTTATACCATCTTTGTGCTGTAAAGTTAATTTTCTCTTGTTAATGTCATTTAATCTTTAATCTTCAGTTTAAGATTACTTAAACAATTACTAGTATGTTGTGGAGAGTTTCCAAATTATTTTGGGAATGGTTCTGCTGTATATGCAACACGCAGAAAAATTGAGTTATGGACCTTTATTTTGTTTGTTTACTTTTAAATTAAAATGATAGTCTCTTCGGTGTTATGACTTAATAGATATTAATAGAGATTGTATGTATTAAAAGAGAGTTTGTTATCATTTTTAGAGAAATTAAATCTGCTCTAATATATTTACATAAAGGAAACATATTTTCTACTGTGTGCAGCATAAGACAAATAGTATTCTTTGATTTTTATGCAATTAACTACACTCAATAGAAATAAGTAATGATCTTTAAGTCCTTAGCACTGCATTGAAATTCTAGAGTGAAAAATGTTTGTCTTTCCTCTGAGGAGATCTTTGAGATCATATGAAACCTATCTTTTCATAACATATCACATTTTGATCACACTTGTAAAGGTTATACTTGAAAATAATGGTGCAAAATGTGCAGCCTGACAGTAGTTCTTCTGTAGCTCCTCAAAATGGGTATAAGCATTGAGCCTTTTTAGTGTTTTTTTTAATATTGATATGGACCCTAGCAGAAAACAACAATAGCCTAACAAATAAATGGAACCAGACTGATCATATTGGAGTGAATGGTTGGGATATATTGACACAAATTTGTCAAGAGAAGTTAGAAGTCAAAACCTGAGTGCCAAGGTACTGAATTATAATAAAAAAATGAGAATGAAAGGTGGGGAAGCTATAGAGGGAGCAAAAAGTTGGAGATTAGGAAGACATAATGTATTTGCTACTGAATAGTTTGGAGTCAGTGAAGAAATTTAGAATTAAGGACCTCCAAAGCAAAAGATAAAACTGAATAATTAGGAAGGCGTAAAGAACTGTAAAAAAATACCTCAGGATGAAGGGATAGAGCAGAGGCTTAGCTTGGTGTCATGGCTAGGAAGAAGAATGCAAGAGAATCAGAAAAGGGCTAAGAGATAAGGAAACAATTTTAAAACAGCAAGACTGCTTATAGTAAGCAGGAAACAAAAAAGGAGAAAGCACAAATCTTTTCTCCCTGCAGCATCTTTGTCAGTTAAGGTTTCTTTCTTTGCTGCTAACAGGGAGTAGCAAGCTTACAGTTGGCGCAACTCAGCCAGTAGAGGAGAGAGAGGCTGACAGCTTGAGCAGCAGGGAAATTGCCCAGTAAATTATGTGGAGGACTGAGGCTTACAAGAACCAGGAGAAGCAGCATCTATTTCAGGTGAATAAAAGAACTTCCATGTAGAAGAGATTTAAAGTATCCATTTCAGCCCCGAAAGCCATAAAAAAAATGAGTCCTGGCTCTACCTGCTTTTGAAATTGTATATTCCAGCTTTAAATGAAAACATTCCTGCAGTGATAAATCTTGGTCTGCTGCAGCCTTCTCTGAGCTGGGAAAGTGTGTGATTGCACCACACCTCTATTGATATCACACTGCAAAAACATGTCCCTATGTTCAATGGGTATGTAAAACAAAGGCTCTTATTATGAGAAGGCATTACTTTTTTAATCTTCTACGTTTTGTTGAAGCAAGGCTGTCCTTGATGTTTATGGGCTTAGGGACAATATGAAAACATTGGTCAGAACCCTGGTATGACAAAGATTACTCCAGGGTAAACAAGGGACTGATGTCTGGTAATTGAAAAGCTGTATTTTGAAACACAGCACTGTTGAATTTGCAACTATTTGTGGTAATAAATTATGGTGTCCTGATAAAGTTACAAAAACAACACTTGCAACAACATTTTTTAATGAACAAAAACTAATAGTTATTCTCAGAAACACATGAATATATTAAAATCAGCAGAAGAGCTCTCATATATTTGTTATATCACAGAATCCTGTGATTAGGGGCTTCACGTAGGTTACTTCTTGAGGTATTGGGTACAATTGAAGACAGAAGTTTATTCAGCCATGGTTCACAGGTCATAGTTACATAAACTCTCTACTGGGGCAGTTATGTAGGGAATTAGGAAGCTTCCAATTCTGTTTCACAATTACTTGTTTTCTTGGCCGAACTAACAAACCGTGGTTAACATATATGTCATTTCAAGGTGGTTGACCAGTGGTCTTAAGTACACTTAAGTTCTATGATGTATTATGACTGTTGTATTTGAAACAGGTGAGGGAAGGATTCTGAATAACTTCTCAATTCAAAGCAGTTAATTTCTATTTAATAATAAACTCTTCTAGATATTATGAATTAAATTAAATGGTGCTTTTTTTTGAGGCTAATAGTAGACCTAGATTGTTCTTCCCGAATTTACACAGAAAGTACATGCACAATAAAAGTTTCCAAAGTGGCCTTTCAATGTTTTTGATTGCAACACTGTATTATAATTCCATGTTATGATACAACGGATTATGGGATTATGCCAAGCAAATAAAATAATTGCCATCCAAAACAGTAGGAGACCACCAGATTGCCTATCTTTATTGTGAGAAAATGTGTTTAAGAGTTCACTAAAACATGTCCCTGGATGTTTTTGCAGAGGGCAGGAACCATGACAGGGAAAAGACACCTTTTAAGTCCAATTCCTTAATGGATGGGACCCAAAGCACATTGACTCTATCCAGTCTTATGGAAAGGGCAACAGAATGTCTGACCTTGGAGATTTGGCAGTTGGCTGTTAAAAACTGAATCCTTTTTGTAGTGTCAAAAAGGTTTTACAGATGTTGTGAATGGGACTCACCCCATATATGATGGCCACCTTTCATTTTACAGAGCAATAGTTGCTACATGTATGTTGTACGATGATGTTCTGTTTTATCAATTTTGAAGTTGTTGTTGATGTATAAAACTCCCTGTCCTCATTATTGGTATTGCTACAATAATGTCAGCAGTGGAATGAAAACCATTGGTCTCTTCAGAAAATGCTATTTACTGCTAACCATTACTATTTTAATATTCCCATAATGACTCAGGAGCTATAACTAGGGCACTATGGAACAATTGTAAGGTCTATGTATTTGATAGCAATTATTTTTAATTGATAGCCATCAACATTGATAGCCATCATTTTTAATTTGTCTGGCTTGAGAAAAATAACTCAATGTTTGTTAGTTAACCAGTTAGTAGAGCACTAACTTTTTGTTGACAGCTGTCGAGTGCTGCTCAGCCCCTGATATTAGGCATGGCTGCATTCAGCTATAAAACCCTATCTTTGGACCAGTATTTCTCAACCTTACCAACATTAAGATGTCTAGATTAAAACATGGCTTGCTGGAGATTTTGGGGAGCTGAAGTCCAGACACCATTATTTTTTAAGAAGCCAGGCTATTTCTATCCTGTTTACCTAAAATTAATGGCAATTAGAGAGTACAGGCTTTGGGGGAATTGGAGGCTGAGGAACTGCTTCTTACTTATGTACTGAAATATCTGACATCTTTAGAAGTGTTGGATTGTAATTTTCAAGCCAGCATGAACTTCTGCATGGAATTCTGGGTGTTGTAATTCTAACACCTTACCAGTTGTCAGGGTGGAGAAAGGTAGCATATTTCTGTTTTAAGGTTTGCTTTAAAACTAACCTGCCAGTAAGGTTGTACTTTATTTTCCTTTCAGATTATTTCGTATGCATTATGTTTTCCAATTTAAAGGCTTTTATTTTTTTTAAATAAAATATATTTTTAAGTTAAATAAATGAAGAACATTGCTAAGCTTCTCTACTATGAGCATCAAGGCTGTTTTGTATTCTAGAAAAATCAGAAATATATTGAAGTGGCTACATTAAATGATTACTGATGGTCTTATAATATTGCATTATGAAAACCTATTAATAAGTGGAAATAAATGAGCTACTAATCCAAGATAGCATAAGAGATAAATATACTGAGAATTGAACATCTGACAAAAATGGTGACTGCCTTGATGAGTATAAAGTAATAGGATTGGGTCAATGTGAATTCAAAAGAAATTGCACTTGAAAGAAACTGATGATGCAATACTTGGATTCAAACAGTTGAAACTATAATTTTGGAACTTTTAAAGCAAAATGTTAAAATATAGTCTGCAAGTACTACTGGACTGCAGTTTTCTAGCAGAAGTGGTCTGCTTCTAATTATGACAATATTGGAATTTAACAAATTGAGACTAACACAAATTTTTCCCCCTGTTCGAGCATAGAAACAATTTCCAGAATAGTAGCCATAAAAGCACAAAGCCTTTTATAGTCCTACTACAGGAATAGGATTTGCTTATTTCATCTGATTACCTTAATCTGTGCTCAGATAAGACAGTAATCATAACAGAGAACAGAGGACCTGATTTTCCTTATTTAGCCTTTTCTTTGAGGCCAACCCAAATATTAGGGGTAGAATGAGGCAGATACTTCAGGCATCAGGTTCTTGGGAATAAAGATCTCCAGTACAGAGTTGGCAGGAGAGTAATGTGTAGGTCACAAATATGAGTTTATTCTTAACTACAATAATATCAATTAACATGTAAAATATGTGTTTGAATGTCATGATGCAAGCTTTGCCTTTTTGTATTTGTATCATAATGTTGCTTGAAAGTAAATAAGCAGTAGAGGTTATCTAAGGAAGTAACAAAACATAGGTTTTGTTACTTATATTTAACCTAAAACATAAGTTTTGTTGCTTATCTCAAACCCAGATGTTTATGATCTCACTAAGTCTACTTCCCATCTTTGAGATAACCTGCTGCCTCACCATCTAATCCAAGCACAAAAGTTGAGAACACAGCATTCAGTCTGAGCAGGTGCTATATGTAGCATCTTGTTCATCAAAATAAGTAGCAAAATATTTTGAACTACTGTACTTCTGTTTTTTTCCTCAGCAGTCATTTATGGAGGAAATGGCCATATGAAAAAAAGGAAACTACAATGCGATCTCTAATCTGTAATTCCCTATCAGGTTGGCTTGCTTTTATGCCTAAGTGTAGATATTAAGTGTAAGAGACACAGGCTTTTTTAGATATCTTTCATATAAGGACATTGCTGCATCATTTATAAGTTTGAATTTATGATCTAAAAATGTATTGTGGCATCAGCTTTCATGGACTTATTTCAGTGATTTATTTCAGATTTATAAAGCATAAGAGAAAGAGTGGACAGAGTTTTACAAATTGGACTTTAAAAAAATGTCTAGCCCACTTATGCCTAGATGTTGCTGGTTCCAGCATAACTACTCATGTCAGCAACTACTGATATTATGAATACTTGTTATATGCTGATCTTTGGCTGCAATAAAGTTTCAAATTTCAATATTTATTACTGTATTCAATCTGGGACTTCAAATATTTGGAGATTACAGCTTCCAGATTTCCTAAACAGATTGGGGTAAGCTGCTAAAAACAGTCTTTAAAAACAAGGATTGGAATAAGACATATTCATAAGACTTACAAAACAATGTGTAGGAAATTTGAAAAAACTTGGCAAGGGGTATTTCTCAAAATTTAGAATCTGAATAATAAATGTATCTTTGATTTATTCCTACAAAGTACATAATTTTCCAAAATACTTTGAGAAATGGAAGTGAGAAATGGCCAATGGATTTCTTCTATCAATAAAACTATAATTTATTTTACAATCTGGGTGAACATAGAATATATAAAAGATATATCAGACTTCCTGATTTTCAGGATCAGAATTGGAGATTTTCCTGAGTATCCTAGAAAACATCTTGTAAAATTCAAAACCTTTAGTCCCACAAAAATGAATATCAATTCCTTTTCAAACATGTATATTTAAATTTTAACTTGCCTGAGTAGCAGTTTCTAGCCTTTGATCCTCATCTGGATCAATTCCAACCCTATGAAGAAAAAAAAGGAAGAAAATAGGATAGGTGGACTTAAGTACAGCAAAAATTATTTATAAAGCATCACAAATAATGCCACAAAATTAAAACAAAATTAGCATCACATGCATATGCAAAATTTACAGAAAAATATTTACAGAAGAGATTTCAGAGGCTGTCTTCTGGATTTTGGCTTGCTTTATTCATATATTTAGTTTATTTCACATTCTCAAGATAGATAACATTTCAAGAAACAAAATACGATTAAAATTATTGATCGAGTGGTTAGATGTTTGTTAATATTATTTTAAATCTGGTGAAACAGGTTTGTGTTTATAAATCTGAGCAAATATTAAATAAAAGGAGAGTGATATAGAGAACATTAACTTTGCTCCTGTCTTCAGATTTTTGGAATCCAGATAGAATAATTATAATGAAAAATGTATAACAAAGCAGAATTTTTAAAATCTACATTCAATGTAATATTTAATAATAATTATCAATAGAAGAGAATATTTGTAGTTTAGGGTAGAATTTTGGGGTCCATGGTACTCTCAGCTTGGTTGTTTTGTTTTAGTGCCAGGTTTCCAAGAATTATGTAGCATTTTTGGAATTAGTTTGCTCTAGGATGTTTACAGTTTTCCAGTTAAAATTATGGTTGTTGAAAATTGAAAGTTGTTGAAAGGAAATACCAACTCAACCTGGTCAGATAATGTCTGAAAGAAAACAACCAAGCTCAGAGAGCACCAAGGATCTCACATTAATAATTATTTAATAATAAAAAATAAGCAAAAGGAAAAAACAAAATGTCTGATTTATTTTACTGGTCCATTCAGTTGGATGTTTTGTCATCCATTTCTATATTCCACGTAGTTATATATTGCTGACAGTTGTAGGGAACTGTTTTGTGCAATGATATCTGGGTATAAAGCAAGTTTTTCTATACCTTGTTGTTGTTGTTCAGTCGCGCAGTCGTGTCCGACTCTTCGCGACCCCATGGACTGCATTACGCCAGGCCCCCCTG
>JANHZU010000264.1:28686-43942 GCA_032468055.1 Acrochordus granulatus
TGCAAGACAGGGGGGCCTGGCGTAATGCAGTCCATGGGGTTGCGAAGAGTCGGACACGACTGCGCGACTGAACAACACCAATAAGTATATCTAGGAAACCCCCTGATAAAATTAGAGTTGTCGCAAGTCCAGAAACCTCATGAAGACCAGATGATAGGCTGCAAGTCTCTGTGGATAGCACATTATATATGCATATATACACACAAAAAGTACACATATATGAATGGGTAAAGATGTATATTTACATCAACACTATATTTCTCGCTCACATACACATGCAAAGGCTTCCCTTATGAGTAGATTACATAAATCTCATCCCATCAAGAAGTCATTTGATAGATTAGAAGGAGCAGAGTCATCTTGGAAATAGGTTCACTGGAAACAGAAATGAAAATTGTATTCCTGCCCAATGATCTAACCTATCTCAGAAAGTTATCTTCATTTTTTAAAATAAAAAATCCAACTGTTGGTGGCCTTTGTTCCAGTCTTAAGCAAAATACACAGCAATTATGAGAAACAACACAGAAATAAACATACAAACAAATCTCAAAACACCTCACAAATTTAGTTTGTATAAAACCATATTTTAAGTCAACAGATTTACTCTAGGGCTGAAAACAAACTAGCCAAATCTTCTCCATTTTCTCATCCAATCTCCATTCTTTTTTCTTCAGTTTTATTTGATGGGTCTATTCTTTTCATAATCCTGGGCACATTTGGCCAATATTTTAGCAAGGATAAATTCCCTAAATCTACCTTTTTGTTTTCAAAATTCTCTCCAAAATTTTTTAAAGTGTTCATTTATAACTAATGAAGTGACATTTCTTATTTTCTATTGCCCACTGCTGTTTAAAGGGAGGGGGATGGGCAGTAAAGAGGCTGTTATGTTGGCATCATACTTTGACTACTAATGAGGTTCACTAGCCAGGAAAAATTAGGACTGATTTTACAAAGATCTGCTTAAGCATTAGAAAAACCACACACTGATGTATTTTTGACAATTTCTTACAGGTGATGCCAGTTCACTCTTAGTTTAGAAATAATAGATTTCTCTAGTGAGTTATCTTGGTTGTTTTAGAACTATATGATGTTTGCTCTCTGAATCACTTTAAATATCTTTTTCTCCCTTCCTTGAAAATAATAACAAGGTTTTAGAAGAAAGCTCACACTGTTAAAAATGCATTATGTTACTGCTGAGATAATTAAGAAATGCACCAAGCACTTTTGCGATGCTACCTTAAATAATAAGATAATCAATTTTAACTTCTTTGGGCTCCCAATCACGGAAAACAATATCAGTAATGTGATGTTACGCCTCAGAAGTTAACTGATTTTTGCAACCAGTGCTGATGTCTGCATGAAAAAAATAAGCAAACAAACTCAGAGAGCATCAGGGACCCTACAGTTCAACCCTGAATTACAAATATTATCTTTTATTGGTACAATAGAGTTTTATAATAAAATCATTTATTTTAACAGCTAGATTGAATTGATGAAATCTGCAAAAATTATTGAGAAGTTTAAAAAGCAAGGTATGGAGAGGTGTCTAGACATTATAGAAGCAAGAATAGAAAGTCGTGGAGAGATGAAGTGAATGTTATTGGTGTGAACTAGCTTTAAGTGTATTTCTTTTCCTTTTTCATATCTTATGCTTTAATTATTTTGCCTTATTATTTCTTACTCCATATCTGTTTTTGTATTAGGTTGCTTAGGTAAACAGCAATATAGAAAACTGAGAAAATTTATAACAGTATCCATTTAAGAAGTAAATGGATATCATTTTCATTAATTGGGTAAGGCAATCTGAAGTCCTCACTTAAAGTACTGTTACTGCGCTAAGATTTCCTATATCCTGCTTATGAAAGGCAAGAGTGAGGGTGGAAATATCTGTCTTTTCGGTTTCTTTCTGGCCAATCTATTTTTAAAACTTTCCCTTCAATGAAAACAAACATTCACATATTGGAAGGCAGGGTAAGAATAGACATTGCCAGTAATCCCCATCTATAACTTATTTTGAAGCTTTCCAACATTGGAAAGAGTCAGGCTAGGACACTAGCAGGGAGATGAGAGGGCAGATTCAATTTCTCCATCCAAAGTTGGAATATCTCCAGCCTTAAAGACAGTTATTGGATTAATACTGTGTCTCCTGGATTAGGTACCAGAAGGCTTAGAAAGACTTTTTGGGCATAAGTGGAATTCTCCAAGAGTTTCATTTCCAGAAAATGTTGATGCTGAAGAGGCCACTAACTTGGGAATTTCCAATAGTCAAGGAAAGTGGTAGCAGCAGCAGTGAGAGCTCTCTCCTCACTCATTCTCTTCTGCTCTTCTGGCTCTCATTCAAGTACCATACTTGGGCAGGATAAATCCAGATAACCAGAAGACAAGTGAACTAAGCAATGCACAAAACTCTACATTTTCGTTGCCATCTAGTGTTCTGAAGCTCACATGAGGTAAGTCTACGCTATACAGCAAAGTTTGTTGAAGGCTTGAGAAAGAAGTGAGTAGCAAGGGGGAGGGGCTGAGTGGGCCTCTATGCTTTAGGCACTAAAATGGTTGCCTCCCTGCCTTCAATATATTTGTACAACTGAAGTTTCATATCACTACAAATATCATCCTCCTATTTGGAGATACGAAACAAGGTATGGAATATGTGGAAGGAAATTCATATTAGAAAGGTGAAACCATGTCCCTCTGACTGTGGCAAGAGGATCATCATTTTTTAAATTCTGCCTTTATTATTTTTATAAATAACTCAATGTGGCAAACATACCTAATACTCCTTCCTCTTCTTGTTCTCTCCATAAAACAACCTTATGAGGTGAGTTGGACTGAGAAAGTGTGTCTGGCCCAAAGTTTCCTGGTTTCTAGCCTGGTGCCTTAACCACTTGAAGTGGCCTTCATTTAATTCCCAACCCAGTACATAGCCAAATTATATTCATCTTCAGCTGTTCTATTTTAGACAGCATTTTCCCTCTTCTTCTGATACGTCTTGCTATATGAATGAGCTATGGTATTACATCTGTAATGTCATTAGAATTGATAATAATGCCTTCAAGATATGAATTCTTCCCAATTTTTGCTCACTTCTCAACTTTAGGCATAGTGCCACCCTTCTGGTTACTCAGCACAGCCTTTCATAGTCATTTTGCCTTGTGTTAAGTAGAAGGATAAATATAAAAAGGCAACAGCAGGCAAGAATAAATAATACTGGATTTAAAACAAATAGTTATTTGGTGTGATTTCTGAAAACTAACAGACTCCTTAGTTTTTCCTGGGAAGAAGGGATTCATATCTCTTTTTTCTCAGTTTCTATTCCCCATATTCATCTCCAAAACAAAGCCTGGGAGATTGGCAGCTGACTCTTTACTTCCTACAATTTGGCACACAAGCAAAAGGTCAAGGTTAGGATTAGCATATTTTGTGCAAATACCTTCAAACTGAGCAAGCAAAGCTACAATCCATGTGGGCTTTGCAGATAAGTTAATTTAAAAAAGGCAGTTACAATCTTTACTGCAAAGCCCGTCTTCAAGCTTTCAAAAATACAGGCCTTGCCAATCTTATCTGTTGGACTGACTAAAAGGTAAAGGTTCCCCCTGCCAAATTTCCAGGCAGCAAGCCTAGCAAATTAACTGCTTGGCCACCATGCCCCATATTGGATTGACTAGCTGAACTTATCTGTCATTTACAGATTCAGCAGTTGTAAATTTTCAAATAGATGTACTATTATCTCATCATTTGGACTAACATATGATTTAGAATGTTTTTATTTCCACTGACTCACTTTCTCAAATATTGCAATGAAGATTTTAGCTAAAATGCATGCTGAAGTATTTAAAAGTAGACCTTCTGAGATGTTATAAGTAGAAATGCACATTTGGAGAAAATATTTTCAAAAATACATAATGAAAAACACACTTTCAAATTTGCACAATAAAAATAATAGAATAGATTTTTTTTGTTATGAAAGAACATATGAAGAACTGATACAGATGAAAAACACACTGAACTACTCATCCTTAACTTTAAGCCAACATGAGCTGTGGCAATATTCTCTGTAATTTTTTCTTCAGTCATCTCTCTTTGCATTTGGCAACATCTTAATGCAAAATTCTTGATACTTTGCATCTGGCAGCATCTATTTTTTTCAGATGTTTCTAAAGGATTGGTAAATAGCTTCCCTTTCCTTCTCCTTTAAAAATGGATTGAAATGATTTTAATATAATTAAATTGTATTTTTTGTTTAACTGAACATCAGAATTGTACTGTCAAGGTTTCACAATGTAAATAACATTAATGTCAGTATCCCATTTTCCACATTTATTCTCCTATAGTGAGAATTTATCAAAGTTGAAATGGTCTTAAATTTAATATGATTTTATTTTTAGAGACTGGGCATTTTTAAAAATAATGCATATTTTATATGCCTGACTATGGGTGAAATCCTTATGTACACATCCAAATTTATTCAAATGTATAGATCAATTAAGTAACTGAAACTAGCTTCAGATTGCAGCTCAGAAACCAGGATTCTATTTATGACTGGCTATAGGCACATTTTTTGTTGTAATTGGTTTAACGTAAATTAACATTTTAACTGTTATTGTATTTAAATAACTGTTTTAAATGACTTTCACTCAATCATATGCCAATCATATATCTGTGTAAGTATGATATACAGATATACATACCTATCTAACTCAAGTGTGAAGAGACTAGCAATTCTATAACAATCCAGAGAAAACAAAGATCTGTTACAAAGATCCCAGCTATTTTTTTAAGCTTCTGTGATCAGAAATGGTGAAACTATTCCTGGTGCAAGAAATCTTCTGAGATTCTTATTACATATTCCCCATATCTTTCCTTTCTCAAATAGGAGAACATTGATATTGAAAACACCACCATAATTGGTTACTGGAATGGTAACTATATCCTTTCACCTCTTTTCCACCCTAATGAGGTCTGAAAGGGACAGCAGGGCACTGGCTAAAAAGCAAAAACTAATACTGTGATTTAATGAAAGACTCTTTAATTGGATAGACACAACCTATAATTAAGATGCCTCCCATGAATACAGATATCTTAAACAAAAATGTTATGGACAGCACAGGGGAAAATGCAGAACATCATTAATGAAAAATATTCTGTGCAGAATATTCATTAAGTTAATGATTACAAAGCTTATGCAACACTCTTGTCATGGAAACATGCTTTCTCACTGATTCTGAAGCAGATTTATTTAACAAATTTTCAAAATTAGGTCTGGAAATCTTAATGTTGGTCACTGAAACATAGCACCCAAGAGCATGCTATTATCTTAAGTATTGAATCTATTTATATACTGTTTAATAATTCAAAAGTTACCTTAATTTGGAAGACTGTTAAGGGGGCACTGAAATAATTAATAATAAAGTCTTAAATACTTCAGACATTTCACTTATATATCTGCATGTTCAAAATAAAATTCTGGTATAATGAAATGGGCAACTGGGCACCCTTCTGATGTTTTCAACTACAGCTCTGATAAAATGCAGCCATTATATTTAATAATACATTATTATTGCAAATATCTGAAGGGGAACCAGTTTGCTTATCCCTGTTGTATAATAATTCTGAAATTATGGACTAAATCCTCTTTTATAATCCTTTTGCACCTTCCCAGTTTTATTGGCTCTACATCTAAAGAATGTAGCCCAAGTCATTTTGTTATGTGTAACTAAGGCCAAGATCAGTGGAATAATATCCATATTAGTTGTTAAATACTTCATCACTGGGACAATATTTTTAACCTCCACATATGAAAACGGAAGGCTAGTCTTGTTTAAGGTAGTACAAGACAGCCCATGAGAAATAGACTATAATATATGAGGAATAGGCAATCTACTCTACTCCTTATTTCTAAATTATTGCTTCTACTTTGTTCAGTGTTTGGAATTATCTTTTTTTGATACACACAGAGGAAGTCAGAATGTAGAGTTTAGAAATGGTTAAGATGTTCCTTCCACCATGAACTATGTGTGCTGAAAAATAATGTGACAGGCATTAAACATATTATTTTATCAGGTCAATTCCTACTTTTAATGAAAATTTATATAATTATTTAAACGATTTAAATTCAAAATCTTGATGGGTTCTGAATATAGAGTTCAGGAAATCATTTGTATGTATATTTCTTGAGCCATCATTATTTATTTTAGAAAAAAGGGCTGGACTACATCATATAGCTTTGGTCCTTAGCTCTATGTACTAAAAATGGAATCTTTCATCTCAGATCATATCAAATTATTAGCCTGCCTTATCTGATAACAATCATATGGAAGACAGCTTGTACCTTTTAGGATCAACTGTCAACAGTAAAGGAACAGGCAATCAAGAAATACATCATAGGCAAGCACTTAGAGCACCATGAAGGACTTAGAAAAAATATTCAGTTCTATGATGAGTCCATGACTATAAAGATCAGAACAGTGCAAATAATGGTATTCCTTATGACACTCTACAGAGTAAATGTTGGACTTTGAGGCACATTATGTAAAAATTTAACTCTCTGTAGCAGGCTCTAATGATGGGAAAGATGGAAGGAAAGAGAAGATGATCAGCAATAAGGTGGTGAATATACTATTGGAAGACCTGAAGAATCAGAAAAACCAAATAGAAACAGATCATCATGGAGAAAATTTATCTATGTAGTCACTAAGATTTGACATCAAATTGATAGTGCATAATCAGTTAAAAACGTATTAGAAGGAAACAGAAGAAACCAAAGACCATTAGCAGTTGAAGTATTCATTTTTCAGAGACTAGTTATTAAGATACACTCTGAAAACTGATATAGTAGAGCATGCCACATATTGAGGATGCTAAACAAATCTAAAGTTGCCAACAGTCTTCCCCAGAGAATAATTTTTCTTGGTCATGTTCTGCTACAGCCTGCAACTACAAGGAAGATACTGTCAGGCAGATATTCAGCCTGACCACATCATGTTCCATCATAATTTGTGATCATGATTAATGCTTTAGAAGGGAGAACAAGCCCATCTTTTAAAAATATTAAGGGAAAATATTGTCAATAATTCATTGGCTCTCTTACGGAAAATAAAATATCACATTTTTAAAATAACAGTTGGAGCAGAAATTCTTATTCCACATTTAGTTTACTTGGAGTTATTTCTGATCATTTGTCCATGTCAGTTTTATACTGCCAGTAACTGTTCTTGAAAATTTTTATGAGCACCCTCAAGCAAATTTAGTCAACCATGTGTTAAATGCTCCTTATTATGTGAGACACTAATGTTATGGTTGACAATACACCTTCATTTCAATCTCTTAAGCCTTTAGCTTTTTATTGAAGCATTTGGTTATAAGCCTTAAAAAATATTTTTACAACATTGTGTCAGACATTTCATTGTGTCTGAAACTGAGATTGTAGAGTTGTTTTCCAATGCAGACTTGTATAATCTGCATTTGGTGGTCTGAACTTAAATGTAATCTACTGAACCACGTGCGGCCTCCAGAAACAGGCTAAGAAACAGAGAAACTAACAATGACTTAGGAAACAGAGGAGCTTCTTCTGGCTTGGTGACTCATTTGTCATTGTCATGCCAGTCTGCACTAGAATCTGATCCATCAGTACTATCCAGTACTGTTAAGCAATCACAAATCCCCTGCTATGAAAAATTAGTGCAGAAATTTATCCCTAGTCTTATACAATACCAGGTCTCTCTGCAATAAATTTAGCCTCATATATAATTTAATTGTGAACAGCAGTATATCTATAGAGAGTCATTTCTGAGTTTGGTGGCATATAAATTTAATAAACAAACAAATAATTATTTGATACCTGGACCAGATATAGTTTAAATACTCTTTTCCTTCATTTTTGCTGCAGCATGCTGCCAATTGCCATCTGGTATTCTGGGAGCAGCAACCAACTCTACACCTCTGGAGAGCCTCCTTGTCAGTCCCCAGGTCACCAAACAAGGTATCCCTAATTGCCTGCACCTGGGTCAGTTACCATCATTCCATTCTTGGTATGCCATTGATTGGGGGGAAGATCTGACATGTGTCACTATGACTTGACTGAATGAAGGCAATATTGAAGATGGGGTCAGGTAGCTAAAAAGTAGATATGGAGGGAGAAAATTGGTAACAATGAGTGGGATGAAGTATGGCAAAAGATTAGGGGAATCAGCAATTTCAGGGTATGAGAACATGGGAATTTGGTTGCAATCTTTACTTCCAGCCCATCAATCTGAATTCAAGTATTAGGCACCTGGATTGCTAGATATGCTGGACACAAATGCATATTCTTGCTCTGAGGAATTTGGGAAGAATTAAAATAATGATTCCTAGACCAGACTGCGCAGATGGAAACTGCAGCTTTCAGAAACCTTCAGTATTAACCATGATTCCTGAGGATACCAGAACTTGTAATTCAACTACAGTAGAACCTCACAAGACGAAACTAATCTGTTCCAGAAGAATTATCTTAGTGTGAAATGCTCTTAAAGTGAAATGAGGTTTCCCATAGGAAACAATGGAAAGTTGGATGATCCATTCCACGCCCCCAAAAATATTCACCAAAAAATCATTTTCACCGGAATTTAATGTAGAAATGATTGTCCCTAACATCTAAAACAAGTAACAATGATTAAGACACAATATAAAGCAGAAATAGAACAAACTAATCAGCACTCATTGATCTGCTTTGAGGCAGATTCTGGCCTTGGCTGCTGCTTGGCAGGCTGCTGTCCGGCATCCCCTGCTGGCTTGGTTGACCTGCTGTTGCCGCCTCTCGTGGCAAAAGGGCCTTTTCCTGAGCAACATCTCACAGTACAGCATACAGACTGTAATGGGTAAGCTGCATGTGGCAGCATCAGCAGAATGCGTGCACGGTTGCTCCCTGGACAGTAATGGAGTAAACCACATGGTAGCGTCAGCAGAACTCTCACGTGCTTGCTGCCTGAACAAGAAATACAGAGCACACTGACTGATGACGTGTAAGTTATTGCACAAAGTTTGCTTGTTTTGTGAGTCGCTGCTCATCTAGTGGAATAAATTTTATTAAATTTTTTGCTCATCTTGTGAAAATCTCATCTTGTGAGGTGCTCATCTTGTAAGGTTCCACTGTATATATGTGGAATAGAACCCTGTAAGTTCTGCCATATATTCCAGAGAGACCCTATCCTGGGAACATGGTGGTGAGTTAAAATAATGATCCTATCCTGTGCTAATCAAAATATAGCTACTGCTGCTCACATTGATTAAAAGACAAGTTACCTGAGGGATAACTACCTAGAAGGGGTGTGGTGGCCAAACAGTTAAGATGCTGGGCTTGTTGGCTGGAAGGTCAGCAGCTCAGTAGTTCAAGTCCCAAGCACTATCACATAATGGATAAGCTCCTGTTACTTGGTCCAGCTCCTGTCAACCTAGCAGTTTAAAGCATGTAAAAATGCAAAGGCAACAGCATTCTGTATGCCTTGGCATATAGTCATGCCAGCCACATGACCACAGAAGTGTCTGTGGGTAAATGCTGGCTAGGAAATGGAGATGAGTACTGCCTCCTAGAGTCGGCCACGACTGGCAGGGGAAACTTTTACCTTTTTTTTCTCCTGCACTAATCAAAATATAGCTATTGTTTCCCACATTGATTAAGAGGTAAGATTGGGGATTGGAGAAATTACCTGAGGCACCCCTGAGAAGTATCTCACACCAAAAGTCAGACTTATGACATTAATCTTCAAAATGTCATTTTGACACTTGAATATTCAGCTATGTTACAATTAAGTCTTAATTTCATCTCCCATATGGATTAATTTTCTAATTAATGTGCTAGAACCTCCAGGAGTGAAAACTGAATATAAAAGGTAATAGAGCTAAATTCCACACTACTGTTTTGATTTCAATACCGGTTGGATCATACAGGTATCTATATAAAGCAAACAATGAGAAATTAAAAATAACACAGAATGTTCTTGGACTATGTAAAAAACAACAACAGAGCTTTACGTGTTCTTCTGAAATTACATTTCTACCAATATTACAGCTGACTTATCTCAGCTAGAATTCTTTGTTTAAATGCACTGAAACCAATTCCTTGTTCAGACAAGAGGTAACCTCCCATTTAAATCTCACAAATATATTGACTATCAGTTATTGTTGGGATGTTACTTCTTTGAAAATTAACAATAAAAATGCCATGTTATAGTATAATTAGCTGTTTAGTATATATTCTTATCCATCCTCACCACAAAGAACTGTTTTTAAGATATATGCTATTAAGGGGCTGTCTTAATTAACCTTTTTATATTCAGTCAATTAAAGAATAGTTTTATAGGCTAGATAACATAACTCTTAAAGCATTCAATATGGCATTTATTGTGCTTAGTACTGCACAGTTTTTTAAATGGGAGTTTCTCTAGCCATGCACATATGCTCAGTTAATAATCCAAACCTTTGCAAACTGCCTTACTGTACAATCTGATGACTTCCCATTGAATTCAATATCTTACTCCCTGGTAAGTGGACACAGGACTTACCAATGCTCATTATCTTATCTAAGGCATAGCCTTAGCATGGAAACAGATTGTAAGGCATCACAAATTCTTATAAATACAAATTTATAAATTGACACACATATAATACACTCACAGCATCGAGAAACTTTCTAGAAGTGCTTTATTTAAACACAGCAATCATATACCTGGAGAAAACCATGAATATTTTATTTATTTTTATCTCACCTTTATTATTTTTATAAAAAACTCAAGGTGGTGAACATATTTAACATACATACCTTCTTCTATTTTCCCCACAACAACAACCCTCTGAAATGGGTGGAAATAATAATGGAGTTGAAAAAATGGTGTAATTGAAAATAACTATTAGATTGAAATAAGAAAGAGTAGTCTGAGGAGCAGACAGTGGTGTACCTATCTCCAATCAAATCAGAAAGAGTACAGAAAGGTATTTATATGAATAGAATGGTATATTCTATTTATATAAATACATTGCTGATCTGGTAAATACTCTGCTGACTCTGATAAACCTTGATTTTAACTATATACTGTGACAATTTTTTAATAAAGTATAGTATATTCTACTAATTCTCTTTGATTTAGATTTGTCAGTCTAAGGCATGTTAACTAAAAGTGAATGTTATTTTTAATTATTTTAATTAATTGTTTAATTAATTTACTTATAATTATTTATGTGAAAACCTCTGTGTTTCCTGCATCCTTCCCCCCACCAATACCACTTGGTTTAAACTGTCTGTGTGAAAATTAGCTGTGTTTTTTTCTTATCCTGCCCCCACTCCCCTTTTTAGAAATGTACCTTCCATTTCTATTCTTTTTCATATTGATTAAGAAAACCTTCCAGATAGAAGGTGAAACTGTTCTAATAACATCTTCAAATAGAAGTCCAGTTACTTTTTAAGAAACTTTGCAAATTTTTGCTATTTTTATTAATATTGCAAAAACCAATTGGTGTTGATCACCAGGACTAAAAGTTTATTACTTCAAGGTTTCAGGCTCACACTAGAACCCATCAGAAACCCACCTCTTCAAAAGAGAAGAGAGAACATTATCTTGGGATACGGATATTTACTTTCATTTATTAATATTGTTCTTTATTAATGGGATATTGTTTTGTGGTTAGGGAAAATATGAGTATAATGTTTGTTAGAATGCTAATGTGGCATACATATTATTTCATGAAAATCTTATATTGTGTATATAAATTGATGATTTTATTATGCACGTGAGCAGCTTTCAGCATAAAATATACATACCAGTTTCTGAGCTGTCTAAGATCATAGTCTATAAATAATGACTTTTCTGATATGCATAGGAAATTAATTTTGGTGGAATGACTTATTACATCAATCACACAACATAATACCTACCAACCAAATGTTCACTTTAGCATAACAAGTACAGTTTCCCATTGCCCACTAATTTGCTAGCAAATGAACAACTATAGCAATTCAGCCTGCCTTTTATTCTTCATATAAGAAGTTAATCTTATAAGTTCTTACATACCAAAGAGAAGTTTAAGGAAGATAAGAAGAATAGGACATTTATTCTGTTTCACTTTGGTGATAGATTCAAATTTGGCAATTTTTAGCTCTGATTTTTAATTAAAATTAAAAAGCTGCAACAAACAAGGTTCTGTTTCTCCTGGGTGGCCTCCAGCTCCTTGAAGGCACCCTCATTATTACCTTTTAATAGTTCTAATAGCTCAAAACTATTAAAATGGTTCTGTTTTAGCAAGTATATGATGGCTGACCAAGAAGCCAATGCATTGAAATTACCAGATTGGTGACATTAAAGATCCATGGTAAGATTTAAAAAAAACATGTAGCATAAAGCCTAAAAATTGCTGCAAAAACAGATTTGTTGTTCAATTGTATACTACAGTACTTCAGAAGTCTGATCATATTGTTTTATCTCAGCCAGTTCTTGATCAACTACGACTAGATCTTGGGAGACTTGAATTATCATTTCACTGAGTCTTCTTTTTAAAAGATTTTTTTCCTCTGACCATTGAGTCTTCTGTCTTTCCAACAGCAGTTTTTGATTTCAGCCAACAGTAGAAATAAACCCTTAATTGTCTAAATCCTTAAACAATTGTTTTAAATAATCTACTTATACTTTCCTAGCTCAGCTACCATAGCTCTACTGAGCAGTCTACTTTTTCAAATAAAACATCTTTGTGGTTTGTTTGTACATATTAACTGTGGTCATGTTTCTTGCATCTATTGCTCTGTTTCTTTTCTTCATATATGATGAGCAAGTTGAGTACAAAGTGAGCACAGAAGAATATTACTTGTGTAACTGAAATGAAAGTGGTAAAATAGGCATTACTCAGAAGCACTGTTAGGATAATGAGTTCCATCAGGATGAAAATTGAAGGAAAACTGTGAAATTTTAATATGCATTACTTCATTCATACAGCTTACTGAAGGGGAAAACAGTCTGGAGAACTGTAATAGAGAACATGGAAAGCTGTGGCAAGAGTATGTTGTCCAGGCAGTAATTCCAAAATTATTTAGTGAAATTGTCTTTGAACAATCAGTACAGAACAATAAACACAGCCAATTTGTGAAAAATATAAAATAGAACATAGGCAAGCCATCTATCCCCCTTGTTAATTTTACTGTATCTCTGCTCAGACCATAATAGGAAAAAATGGCATAATTTTCTTGTCTACATGGAGAAGCGATTCACATATCATTCTTGATTATAGGTCCACAAGGAACAAATGTGTTAATTATTAGGCACATTAAATTTACTTATAGGTTTTGCTGGATGTTTGAAGCATCTAAAGCGGGGGTGAGTAGGAGATTCTTTAAACTTATCTTTCTAGACAAAATTTCAAATTAAAGATAATTTAATGGAATATGATTCTCAACTGTTTACTGGAGTAAGATAAATTTTTTTTGGTGAAGGAAAATGGGCCAATAATCTACAGGATGAAAAGAACAGAAATCCAATGAGTCTGTCTGCAAATTTTTCTGAGCTCAAACAGAATTTCATGTGTAGTTCCTATTAACCTCAATTTCTATCCAAAGTTCATTGGTTATGAAATTGCATTCTTTGTATGAAAGATATTTGAACTGCTTCTACAGAGTTTTAATTTAATGAAGAATTAATATATTACTGCAAATTTTCCTGAAAAGCTCATAAGAATTTCAGTTAACAATTATGAAATAAACATTGCTCTGAGTGATAGCTGATGAAAATTATGGCCATACATATCCAGAAGAGTATTTCCTTTTGTCATAGAAAATCAATGTATGCATCACTCTGAGGAAATTATTTTTTTATCTCTCTATGGAAGAATGATACTAGCTGAATGGTAGTATGAAATAAAGAGCGGAACTAAGTTATAGGAGAATTTCCTCTCACTTAATTGCATTTCCCTTTCTTAAAATGGCATTCCTTCATTATGATAAATGGAAAACTGAATATCTGCTGATAAAATAAACAACTGGGTATGCTAATAGGAATTGTGTAACCAATGGCTCATTGATCAGTTTTAGCCCATTATAAATGACATTGCTTGATGCATTGTTTTTCTAACCCATGCACTTAGATCAGCTAGGGAGCTCTACTTAGCTCTATAGTGGGTTCAGTTCATAGTGTAGCTGTTTCACCAGTAACGACAGTCCCAGTTATGACATTATCCTCTGAGGGGTGGGTGACTGGCCTCATGACATCTTCTTTCAGAAAGCAGTTGAAATGATGTCTGTTTATCCAGATACTTCTGAGACAATAGATATTTCAGGAACAGACATCAAGTGCTACATTAATTGTGAATATAAATAAGGTGTATAAATTGAATAAATATTTTTTAAAAAAAAAACAGTGAACAAGTTGCAAGATGATAGATAAATTCTTCTTCAAAACTAGGAAGAGACTTGCAAAATAATTTCTCCTGAATGAGCATATATGATCTCTCTTGCTTTCCATGGAGAGGATAAATAAAAGAATTAAAACACTACCACCACATAATTAATGCTGTACTCTATGATAATAAATTAAAACTTAATCATTCAGGTCTAGTTATACCTCTCTGCAGTACTATATTATTTCTCAGTTTCTTAGGTAAAGTGAGTTTCTTCCAGAATTTCAATGTTGTTGATTAATTATGCCACAAACTGCTAAATAATTTAAAATGTTTGATGATTTTATTATAATCTAATACAGTGGAAACTCGGATTGCGAGCACCTTGGTGCATGAGGTTTTCTCAAGACAAGCAAAATTTTTTAATAAAATTTAATTTGGTCGACGAGCGGCAACTCACAAGATGAGAACCATGCGATGAGCTCACATGGGAAATCTCACAACGGAGCTGATGGTTCTCCTCTCTCGCTGTGTAAAAAGCATAAATTAAGTGAAAGGTGTTGAAAGAAACAACTCGCGAGACTCGGACTCCAGATACCCCTTCCAGGCAAACCCCCTCCTCCTCCTCTCCTCCCTCATGCCAGCCGGGAATCTTCGCAAAGTGTAGGAAGACTGACCCTCCCTCTTACCCCCCCTCTCTCTCACGCCAGCCAGGACAATTCTCAAAGCATGTGCATGCGCATGCACACACACACAAAGACACACACACACCTGCACCATCCAGACCATCCCCTCCTGCCCATCTCTTCTCCTCTCTCATAGCACGGAGGCAGGTTATGACGAGAAACATTTCCACATCCCCCGGGACAGACCCCCAGAAAGTCGTTACTGAGGGGAAAGGGACAAGGCC
>JANHZU010000264.1:57710-71824 GCA_032468055.1 Acrochordus granulatus
TTCATGGATCAGATTCTTATCCACAACATTTTTTCTCTATTTTATTTATGTTGTCTGTATTGGTGCATAGCTTTAGCTTAATTATAAAATTGCAATCATCTTTATATGATAGCTTAAAATCAACCTTTTATTAAGTACCCTTATCCAAACCTTTTAAATTCCCCCAGTTGTGAACATTTGTTTATGAAAGGAAGACACATTTAACAAGGATTTTAACTGAGTATTAGAATCAGAATCTGTACAACTCCATCCACTTCAGATGAAGCCTAAGCATATAAGAATGTAAAAAGAGTTATGTTGGATGAGAACATAAAGGTTAGCATTTTAAAGTAAGTCAGGTCAGAAAACAGGTATCACAAGAAATACTAGAACCCTAGTTTATTGCAGGATATATTAACTTATATATTAATAACCTATATACATAGTCCTCAGACTATCTGTACAGACTTACAACCACAATTGAGACCGGAATTTCCATTGCTAAGCAAGGTAGTTGTTAAAAACTGAGTCTCATCCAGTTTTATGACCTTTTTGTCATGGCTGTTCAGCAAACTGAGAACCAGTTTGGTCTAATGATAAGGTAACAGACTAGCAACCAGGTCATAAATTATAATCCCTTTTTTCAGTGCTGTTGTAACTTTGAACAGTCACCAAATGAGTGCTTGTAAGGCGAGGATTACCTGTATAAAAGCCTGATCTTTCCTCTTCCCTCCCTCCTATACCAAAGAAAATCAAGCTAGGGCAACTTTAAATTTCTTTCTTATGTTGTTTATTTTGCCAGGTTGAAATAATCTTTTGCTTACAGTGTCTGCATATGTCCTCCAAAGTAATCTCTGTATTTTTCTACACCACCTCCCATATTAGACTCAATTTCACCTCTCATTTTGCACAAAGAAAATAATGGTACATGTTCTGGGAACAAACTACAGAGTCATTTCCCCACCCTCAAATGACAGTTCTTCTAGACCAATCCTGCAGGTGCCCAATACGTCCTACAAGCTGATGGGCCGATTCTCCCCATTTTCCTTTGGTAGAAAGCCCCAAGTCTATTTAATAAGTTTTCAGCACAGAGGTGGATGGAACTGGGAAGTCCTTCCCCCACACTTTGTCAAGGTGTGAGAGGTTGGGGATTTTTTTAACCAGGTTTTCCAAGATTTTGTGAACTATTCTGTGCCTTCTAGGATGTGCCTCTACTGCTTTTTTAAAACTGTCATATTTCTATTTAGCTGGTAGAAGCAAAATGAAATGGCTGGACAGTGTTTCCTCCCCCCAGGTTTCTTTACCTGGAGAACTATTTTTACTGCAGTGTTTCACGCATCTGTATGACAAACTAGTGAGAGGAGTCTGACTGCTTCAGTAGTGATTGTGAAGAAAAAAGGGCTTTCAATTCCTGAAATAATGCTTGCTCTTAAGCAAACCATATTAACTTATGCCCTTTCTTTTCTTTCCTGCAATCTTACATGGTCTTCAAAATTAGGAATTAAGTTTTTATAGAAATTAGCAAAACCAAGGAAACACTGTACATCTTCTATTGTACATCTGTAGATGTTTGCTATGAAAATATGGATAGCACTTTTTCAGGATTTGTGTTTGTGTTCCTTCTGTAGAAATCTAATAACCCAAATGGTCCAAAAGGGAAAAATCAAATGCAAACTTGGCAAAAGGTTTGTGTTTGAAGAGTCTGTGACATTTATGATGTGTATCTTATGCAATGAACAATTACAAGATTTCAAGTAGATTACTACATAAAGTAAAAGGTAAAGATTACTCTGCTAGTTGTGACCGACTTAGGTTGCAGTACTCATCTTGTTTCCAAGCTAAAGAGCCAGTGTTCATCTGAGGATGCTTCCATGGTCATGTGGCTGTCATGACTAGATGCCAAAGGTGCACTGACACTGTTACCTTTCCTACTGAAGTAGGATGTCACTGAACATCTTCATTTTCCAATCATTTGACGGGCAGATTGGCTAAGCAGCACAACCCCTCAATAGACTGGGAAGAAGGAACCTTGCATTTCCCAGTTCAGGAATGCTGGCTTCAAGGAGCCATCGCACTGAGCCAGTTGCAGCAACCTCCACAGGGCGTCAAGATGCAGAATTTGCAGATTTTTTTTTCTCAGCAAGAGGCATAAGACCTCCCCCCACATAGGGACTGTGACTGTGTGATTAGTGCTGGAGGGCCAAGATTCCATGTCAGCCAAGGGGTTAGATGTTTTGAAAGAATATTTGGACTTGAATGTAGAGAAGGATTTTATCACATTCTCAACATCTCCTGCTGCAGGTCCTACATACTTTGTACAAAAGAAGCAAGACCCTTTTTCAATGGATTTTTCAAATCCATCTGGTGAACCCCTCTTGAACGTGGTTCATGATTACAAATCTCTAAATTCTGTGACAGTGAGAGACGTTATCCACTGCCTCTTATATCAGACTTGTTGGATAGGTTACGGAAGGCACGTATCTTTACCAAGTTAGACCTTTGCAATGCTTCTAACTGCATAAGGATCAAGGAGAGCCATAGATATTTGACAGCCTTTAGCACCAGAATCAGGCATTTAAGTATAGTGCTGCCTCTTTCAGATCAGTGAATGCAGGAACAGAATTTTCTAGGTTCATGAAATAGGTGTTTATTGATGTGATTGACAAGCTTGTGGTGATTTATCTAGATGACATTTTGGTCTACTCTGAAGACGAAGCTCAGCATGACCACGATGTGTGAGAGGTCTTGACTAGACTGATAATCACTTTTTTTCTAATGGTTTGGATGGATGACTTTCAAGGGGCTCTACCAGGGGGCATCTATTTTTTCGGTGGAGGGAGGGTGTTGAGGCTTAAAGGCAGACTTGTAATTCCACCTGCACTCAGAGAGGAGGTGTTACAGTTCTGCCATGATAACCAGAATGCAGGCCATGGAGAAGTCTTTAAAATGTTGCATAGACTTTGATGGCCTAAGATCAAACACTATGTAGCATCACACCACAGATGCAGAAAGGCCAAGTCTCTCCAGCAAGCCTTTTGCAATCCGTACTTACCCTTCCATGCTCTTGGTGTACAGTGTCATTGGATTTTATCTTACCCGGTTCAAGACCTCACATCCATATTAGTGGTAGCTGATTAACAAGATGGCTCACTTTATTGGCAAGGGACTGCCCATTGCCAAGGAGACTGTTCAGTTGTTTCTGGACAATGTTTTTTGACTTAGAGGTATGGTGTCAAGATTAATTTCAGACAGGGGCATACAGTTCACTTCCATACAGTTCTGGAAGGTACTTTTCCAGTTTTTAAATGTTCAAGTCAGCTTATCTTCTGCTCACCACTCTGCCACAAATGGTGAGGCTAAAAAGACTAACCAGTTGTTGCAACAGTAGTTAAAATGCGATTGCTCCTATGCCCAGGACAATTGGTCTTCCTTACTCCCACTTGCAGAATTTTCATACAACAATTCATTGCATAAGTCCATTAATATGACTCCCTTTTAAGCCTTGTATGGAATTCACCCAAAGGTGATACCAGACAACCCCAGAAATGATAGCTGTGTTCCAGGGGCAGTTGATTTTATGCAAGAATAAATAGCAGTCCAAAGCCTATTAAAGCAGAATTTGAGCAGGCAAGCAATCTTATAAGCAGGGTGCTGATACTCATCAGAAGGCTCTCCAATAGAGAGAGAGGAAACTGGCTATCCACTAAGATTATCCACTCTACAAGACCATCCAAAATTAGACACCAAGTTTGTAGGCCCTTCAAATTCTTCCAGCAAATCGACCCAGTAGCTTCCTGTTTGCAGCTGCCTCCATCCATGAAAAATGCATCCTCCATTGATTCCTATTGGTGAAAGAATCACCCCTTCAGCAACTTGCATTCACTTCAGCTACCACTCCCTCCAGTCATTGTAGAAGGAGATAAAGAATTTGAAGTAGAAAAAATTCTAGATTCTAAATGGAAGGGAAGAGACATCCAATATCTCATTCATTGGAAAGGTTATCCAGAGTCTGAATGTTCAAGGGAGAATGTCAGGTTTGTTCATGCCCCAATCTTGGTGCGCCATTTTCACCAACATTTTCCAAGCAAGCCTTGACCAGCACATCTGGTTCTGACATTGGCCCCCCCTGAGGAGTCAGTTACTGAAGGACCAAACCAACCTCTCAGAGCTCATGATGCAAGAGAACTCCAAGGGATGATGAGAAACCCTTCTTCAGGCCTGGATAAACTGATTTGCAGCCTGATCATCTGCTGAGCTGCAGGAAATGGGGGAAGAACATTCCTTTCTTTCTGACAATTTCTCTCCCTTGCCCAGTTCAACAGAGGTGTCTGACACTGAGAATACTATGGAAACAGAGGGAGTCAGATCTGAGTTCTCCAAGAGGGAAGCAGCTTATGATGAAGAGGGGAGTAATGGGGTAGATAGAGGGGCTGAGCCAGGAATGAAGAGGTTTGGAATCTGCACATGCATAAGTGCCAGAGGTCTGACTTTTCATGAAGACCAGTAATCATATCTGGGGAGTGCAGGTGTAGGGAAATTCTTGTGATCTTGAAGCTTCAATAAACTTTTAGATCAGAACTGAACTGTCTGGGCCTGCTTCTTCCTGCCTAACACCACTATTCTTAAAAGCATATTTTTTCCATGACCTTCCCCATCTTGAGTGTTTTAATTCATTGATTGAATACGTAATTAGGTGTAAGATAGTGATATGGATAGTGCTGCATATCTTCTCCCCCTGCATTCACTTGATTGCATTTCAGGCGTTTGATATTGACTCATATTTATGATTTTTTCCAGCATCCTGTGGTCACATGACAGTGACTTGTGACTTTTTTGTTGTTTTCTGGCAGAAAATAAAAATGCCCATTTTAAATGCTGGATTTGCTTAATGAACACATGATTTGCTTAGTGACTTTGCTTTATAACTATCATAAAACAATTACAAAATTGAGTCAGGTCACATGGTGATTTCAATGTCTTACAACCAAAATTCCAGACTCAGGTGGGGTTATAAGTGGAGTACTACCTGTAGTCAGTGCAAATGTTGATACTAAATTCAACATTTTAAAGATAGACATTTTCTCAATCTTCCTGTGAATCTAACAGAGAAGCAATATCTGGTGCAATGCTAATGCTCCAATCCCTATTAGGCCCATATGTCACAAAAACAAAGACATATGCTTCTATTAATTCATGCCAAGGAAAAATTCTTATTGCTCAAAGAATGGAAGCATTAGAACAAAAGATAAGCTGAAAGAAGTAGTGGTAGCTTTTTAAACCTCTGTGAGTCTCAGAAGAAGAAAATTTGAATATACTATCACTCAACTTTAATGTTGCTGCATGTTGCTGCATGTAATTTCATTTTCCTATTCTTCATTGAAGTCAGTAGCATAATAATCAGGAACATGTGGAAAATTGGAAATACTGAAATAACTGGATGATATTTCAATGGTTCATTTTCCTAACTTGAACAAAAACAAATAGGCCATTATGATCAGCCTCATAAGCCAAAGCAATATAAATATTTGAAAAAGTCTGAAGAAATGAGAAGATATTTAGGTGACAGGGCAAAGCATTTGAATGCAGTTCCAAAGACAGGTGTGCTGTCATTGCTCTATACTGCGGCCCCTATCAAAACATGCTCTTTTTAATGCCATTTCTTTGCTAGTATCTTACAATGCTATCCAGCCATCACTGCACAAATATATTGAATTTTTATTTCTATATGGGATTTGTTTTATATTGTATTTTCTATGTGAGCCAATGAGAGTAATTTTTGATTGTGACAGCTTACAAATATTATAAGTTTGAAGAGGGAAGGAAGAATATAATTAAGATATTTATATAGTTTTAAAGAGAGATCATGCTGTAAGATATTATTTACAAGTGAGAAATTAATCTAATGTTGACAATTTACACATATTAGGCAGTTGAATAACATACATACACAATATATAATTGTAATAGGCATGCAGATTACATAATGAGCACTGAACAAAAAAATGCATGCTTATTTTTACTTTTTTAAAATAGAGACTAGAGACTATAGCCCAGGAAATCTTGAGCTGGTTACGATTTCATCAAAGCTAGGGAAACCTGACAATATTTTAACATGAGAAAAATACCCTCAAAATGAATAAGTCTATTCTCTAGAGGCAGTGATGAAACAACCATATGGTTACACTATCTGAATTTCATTTCCCAACTGAGCTGCTACTTTTAAGTCCATTTCATAAACTTTTATGATATAATAGGCATGCTGCACCCAGGTAATTAAATGATTAACATCATTATTACACATCAGCATCAGAGGACAGAGACTAGCCTTTCTGAAATGATAATAAACCTTCTTAGTGAATGCCATAGATCACAGAACAGCTCTCTTTTAGTTGTTAAAACATACTTCTCTGCTTTTCTTACAAGAAAACTATAATTGTCGTTGCATTTTCTTCTTTTAAACAAAGAATACAGTGATAATATTTCTGTTTATTTTTTGTGTTCCTTTTAAAATACAAATCTAAAAACAATAAGGAATAAAACATATTATTTGGTACTAACTAGTTGTGGGTGATAGGTTTTTTTGTATCATGGTAGAAACAATCAGCTTACCTGAAAACATCATCATATGTTGAAAGTTCCTTGAAATTTTTTGTTTTCGACCCAGGTTGAGAATGAAAGAAATTGGATATATGTTACAGGCTCTTGCTACGAAAACTGCCACCTATATCATTTGGATAATAAGCTGAGGAAAATAAGGAAGGAATCTGTGATACAAGATCAACATTAATCAAATATATTATCTAAACCAGAAGCAGAATTATGAGTTTAGATGACATTGGAATAGAAAAGCATAATACTTTCATTGCTACTTAATCTTTTCTCTTTTACTCTTTTAAATATTTTTTCATGATAATTCTTTCTGGAACACTACACTCCAACTCCTTTTTAATCACTCTGAATTCATATTCCATCTTCGTTAACCCTAAATTTCTGTGAGAAATACTCATAAAACAATTTTCAGATTACATATTTTTGAAACATTGTTTTTTGGAACAATTTAAAATCTTATTTCCTCAAGATATCTTCCTGATATTTTCCACTTCAATGTTTGTCCTCACCCTTTAGATTATATCCATAGATTCAGTGTTTTTGCCCAGATAGAATAAAGGACCTTTAGACCAAAACTGTAGTTAAGATGCTGGCCTAGATTGGTAAATATCTTCTGCCTTTTAGTATCAACTATTAACAATAAAAGAACAAGCAATCAAGAAATATGCTGTAGACTAACACTTGGTAGAGCACCATGAGGGAAAGATATTCAAATGCAGTGATATATCTATACTACAAAGATCAGACTTGTGCAAGCCATGGTATTATCTATGACATTCTATCAAAGCAGCAGTTGGACTTTGAAGAAGCAAGATAGGAAGAATATTCATGCTTTTAAGCTTTGGTATTGAAGAAGACTCCTAAGAATATCATGGACGGTCAAGAAAACAAAACAAAAAAAATGGATCACTGAACAAATCAACCCAAAATTCTCACTTGAGGCACAAATGACTAAGCTCAAATTATCTTACTTCGGACGCATTATGTAAAGATGTAGCTTTCTGGAGAAGTCTCTAACTCCAGGAAAGATGGAAAGAGAAGAAGAGGATGACCAGCAGCAAGACGGATGAATTCAGTTACAGTAGTGATGAGTGCCCCACTGGGAGACCTGAAAGTCCAGGTTAAGGTTAGATCATCATGGAGAAAATCTATGTGGTCACTAAGAGTCAACAGTGACTCTATAATCAATTATAACATTAATAAAAAAATATATTATCATACTATTGTGATAGCACAGCACATCCTTGGTGTTTTTAAGCTAGAGACATGTGTTCAAGCAGTTGTTCATGTATCAGTTTATCAAATGAACATGTGTTCAAAAGGGGTCACCAGACAGGGGTCATGCAATATGCCTCATGTCAAGAGAAAAGAAAATGTATATCTTTGCTTTTTGGAACTGTGTGATGGGGAATTGGTAATTCTTACACAGAAAAAAATAAACAGCAGAACATTATTTTATACATGTATAAAGAGATCTTTGGATTTCGGTTTATATCTCCAATTATACAATTTATCTGTACATCATAGAAAGAAATACCTTATGCCATATGCTTTCTGTACTACATATGTGCTGTTACTTGAAAAAAGGATACAAATGCTCCAAATATAAATAGAGCATTGAAAATATGATTTTGGAATGTAAACAGTGCTAGTCCCATATAGCAGAAAATTACATTCTCAGCCAAAAAGTTCATGAACTCGAATAACTGAAATGAGAGAGAAACAAAATTATCATCCAGGTCTAAAATAGATAACTGAATTATCAGTTGGGACAAGGTAAAATACTGAACTGGGGATTCATTTAATGATCCACAAATCAGATTTTTAAAAACAAGCTCCATTAGATAAGATGACAAAAATATAACTCAGCCAAGTATATACTATTAAAACAATTGTTGTGACCTTTAACTGAGCGAAATGGTGCATCCTAGGGCAACAAGTTTTGAACCAAGATACCTCAAATGTGCTAACTTACAGAATGTGTCCAAAATCCAGAATGGATGACTACCGAAGGAATGAAATTTGGGAAAGTTGTGGCTGTTTCAGTACTATGGCTGCTGTTGCATTGCTGCTGAACTGCTAATGGGATCACATGATCTTTATTTTCTATATTCCATGAAAGTTTCCCAGGCAGTCTCATAATCCCTTGCTTCCTTCCTCACCCAGCAACAGTCACTCCTGCTAGGAAAGGAAGGGAAGGGAACGGAAGGGTGCTCTGTGCCAGATTCCCATAAAGAAACTTAATAGGGAAGCTGGCAGGAAATTGGAAGTTGCTCCCGTTCCCACTGCTTTTTTGCCTGCCCTTGGTGATTCTATTTCTCTGTTTAGGTAAGGAAATATCTCTGAAATGATGACCCAAGAAGGCACAGAGTATCTAGTAGTATATAAATGTGGAAATCTGCTTAAGTAATAGCCATTATTCTCTACTGCAGCATATGTCAAGTGTATTTTGTATATGAGTAAAAATGTGTGAAAGCTTTATTGTGTTTTATGAAATCACCCACATTTTCTGCCCCACTTCAAATCTGTAAAATTATTATACAAACATACAGGGAATACAGATACAGCTGTGCTGTTAGAAAACCAACTGACCATCTTATAAAATCATCAATATACTCACTACTATGCAGGGTAAAATGTTACAGGTTACTACAGGATTTATTATAATAGAAAATACTGTTTGCCTGGCACAAATCACTTTATTCTGTAATTATAGTTTCTAAAATCCCCATAGGAAACAATTACTCCTATTATTTCTTATGGGGATTTTAAAGAATATTTTCAAAAATGTTTTTCTAAAAATCCGGCTAATTTTTCAGCATGTTGAATAGCAGGTAGTATTCCATATACACTAGAACATTCACCTACTCTTGTGGCCTTTCAAATTTTGTTCATTTGGAACACAACCAATTCGAAATGTTTTGTTCTAAGTGCAAACCAAACATCTATGCCCACTTCTAATGCAGCTGGAAGCTATTTGTCTAAAATGGTATATAATGAAGCTATTATGTTAATATGGCACCACTATTAAATTTCAGGGAAACTTAAAGCATTACAATAAATTTTTGAACATCGAGAATATTTGAAAAATTGCTGCATGCCTATATGTATGACTTTTTATTGATTGGTAATAATTTTATACAACACATTGTGTAACTTATCATATTTATATAGCTATCCATCTTATGAATGTGACTCTGGGAAGCATACAATAGGAAACAGAACTATAAAGAGACAAAATAACCATAAAAACAAGAAACATGCAGATAACACAGGAGATTGTTTAAAAACTTAGACATAAGAAAACCATCTCATGGGCTCCTAGGAGATTCCCCAGGCTGTTTGGAAAAACATCTTGACACATCTCCAGAAGGCCAATAGGGTCAGGGCTCTCATCTCAGATGGGTGAATAGGTTGAGATTAGAGGCTTTCATTATGGAAATGTAGGCAATTTGGGCTTAATATTGTGAGTTTTCTGAACTATACCAGGAATTTTCAGCTCTGCATATTTGTCCCATGCCCAAAGGAGTAATAAATTTACACTTAATATTAACTCATGATATTAAAATATGGTTTGTTAAATATGGTATAGTGGTATGACTAACATATAATGTTAAACTATAACCTGTGATTTACAAAGCACACACTTGGGTTCATAATGATTAAACAAAAATCAAACAAAATCAACATTCAAACAAATTATTTCATAATATAGTATGATGTATGGACCCAGCCACTGGGTTTTCTAAACTATGGTCAAAGGATAAACTCTGAGAACTATCCTCATTCTTTGTTTTACCTATTTTGATTAAAAATGGCCATATTCTAGGAAGTAAATCACTAATGTATCTATTTAGCAGAGAGGCACTCATAAACTTCAGTTGTAGAGCCAAATGGTAAAATCCTCCATATAAATCTGAGGGTTCTTATTTTCTTCCATATTTTAAATAATGACTTCCAAAGAGGAAGCTGACAACATACTTTGTTTTTTTCAAACTGACTGAAATGGGAAATTATTAATGTGCCGTTTCTGGTGAAATATGGCACCATCTCTTCGGATGAATATGCAGTATAGGTATTAAAACCCATAAAACGAAAGACTTAGGAGGATATGAAACTATTTTTGAACCAACTTAAAAGATGTTACACTTAAAAAATTATGACTTTTCCATCAACCTAAAGTGCAGAATTGATAAGATCCCAGCACACCAGAACTATATTGTGAACCAATTCATTTTTATTTATTTTTTAAAGCATTGCAAAATAAAAAGGGGTTTTCTGAGAAAATTTACAATTAGATGGTTCTGTAAGTGGCATGCAGCTAAAGCAAATAAAAACCAGAATTTCAGTTTACTTTTCCTAGCCTAACTGCCATAAAAAAGAATGTACTCAATGTAGGTCACTTTATGACTTTCACTGCTCTTCCATTCAGTGATTAACCATTGCTCTGTCTACAAAGAGATTCTCTTTCTGAAGCTAGTTATTGCTATTGGTACCTATATTAAATTCCCTTTAAAATTAATCAAAGGATTCAGATAAACGTAACAGAACATTGATCTTGAGTTCCTCGTCTTTCTCAGGAATTCTGTGAAGGATAGACTGATCCCTTGAAGAGTGATTCTCTTCCAGCTTTTTTGTTGTTCTTCCCTTCGGGCAGGAACCCTCTTCAGTGGTCTAATCCATTCTAAATTCCCAGATTTTTTAGCAACTAACACTGTCTAAACCCCACTTGGTTTGCCATCCATGTTCTCTGTCTATTCCCAATCCAGCCACAGCTCTCATCTTCTCTCCATAGCACATTTCAATTTCCTCTTTCCTTTCCCAAGCACAAGAGATTCTCCCTTTCTACTTGAAAATATGATCTATTTCATTCCCAGTTATTTTTGTACAACAATCTTAATCATCCTAGGAACAACTTATATGTTTGGGAAATTATGTTGAATCCTTGGTGTTCTCTGAACTTGGTTGTTTGCTTGCAGATGTTACACAGCAAGGTAATATCATCAGTGCAAATAGGATTTGCTCCCTGTTTATATATAGTCCTGAATTTATGACTATATTTGAGCCTGGAATTACAATTGAAAATTGTTGCAGCCAATAAACAGGTCACCAAGTGGACCCGATTTTAGGTTCTTTTTTGCAGTGGTTGTTAAGCAGACACAGTGATTGTTAAACCAATCAATTTCATCAAATGGGGATTTTTTGTTTGAAACTGGAAATAAACACTGGAAACTGGCAAAAAAATTGTAAAATGCAATCATGTTATTTTTGGATGTTGCAAATGGCTGCAAATGAAAGCCAGTTACCAAGACCCCAAAATGCGATTTTGACTGTGAGTTGTGTCTGGTGTGGCCCTTGTAACTTTGAAATAGGATAATAAGTACCTTTTTGCAGCTTGTAATTGTAATTTCAAATTGTTGCTAAGTGACTGGCTATAATTCGAGGACTACTTGAAAAGTAGCCTGCCCTTTTTTAGTATGGCTGTAGTTTCTCCTTGCTCATTTGGCTCATTCTGTAATTCTTTTTAAAATCTTAAGAAAACTCTTCCTAAGAGTAAGAGCAATAAGATATGAAACATTCATTTATAGTTATTGGCTTCCCTCACTGAATTTCACTAATTTACGTGCAACAAACTTGTGATATGAAGGCTCCAACATGGCTCTAGATTGCACTTGTGTGAGAATGCTCACACAATATTTTAAAAGCTATTAACTATGGTGTACTTCCTTACAGTTTACAAAGAAAGGTGCACACAATCTTTCTGATGTAAGAAAATAGGGCCAGTGGAAGTGAATTATGCAATGGGAATCAGCCCTCTCTCAGACTTGATATACTGTATTTCACATGCACATATTTAAGGATATACTTATTTGAGATATGGGAGCACAGAAAAGTAGATTTCAACAAAAAGAAAGGCATAATTTGAAGCCAAATTCTCTGCTGTTACGCCACTGTACTGAGAGTTGTAGTTGTAAATGGTTTAAGGCTTCATTGCTATGACTATACTCACAAGTCACAAGACTAAAAAATAAAAATGTTTATCTTTTTATTGTTCACTGATACTTAGATTAATGAAACAGGTTATTGTTCATGGTTCAAAAGAAAAAAAGCAATCTCATTCTCTCTCCAAGCACCCTATAATATAGCATTTTCGTGACTGCCTATTATAGTGATAACCTCTGGCAATCAATTCTGTTTTTGAGAAGATAGAACACAATTTATTTATCTTCCATTTGCTGAAAAAAACTTTCAGTCAAACTTATTAGAATATGTTCTATACCACAACTTTTGAGTTTAGAATAACAAGTTTGTTTTCTTAATTAAAAAACATTGATATAATCTGTTGCAGTATGCCATGATTTTAAGATATTACATTCTAATAGATATAACATTTTAAATTAGTATAACTTAACACTAATAGTCCTGAATGGCCTAGGAAGCCAGGAAGGCTTCAGGCTTCTCAAAACTGTGTATACTGAAATTGTATAATGAAAAATGGCACTCACATATTAACAGGAATGTCTGCAGGTCAGAAAGATCAAGATAGTAACTATGATGGTGAGATTAAAGCTCTGCCCGTTTTGGTAGGGATATGTCTGTGTGTGTTGCATCTGCTATACCCATAAAAACTAGCCAAAGCTTCAACTGCACCATCATGACTTCAGGGCTAACAATACCACTTGCATCCAGTATGTTAATACAATCTTATATATTACTTAACAGTTTTCCAGATGTGCATTTTTTATAAATAATTTTAAGCAATTCTAAAATTTTGGTGAATTCAACATTTTGAACTCTGTGGTATGACATATTCCATATTCAATGTATAATAATTATGTTATTTGGAAAGGATAACATAATTATCCATGTCATGGATTTCTCCAGATCTCCTAGTTACAATTGGAAGATAATGATACCTGCAGACATATAGTTCTGCATAAGGCAAGTGAGTGTGTTACAAAAGCATTATCCAGAACCACCCTTTATTTGCAAAAAGGGTACACAGAACATTTTAGGATGTAGTATTGTCATGTAGTTTCTCCATAATGGTCAAGAAGAAATAAATCTGTAGATTTATTCTATAGATTAAATTATTTAATACTAGCAAATATTTTTGATATTAATATAACACCAATAATGCTAAAGCTGCCAATTAGATAAGCCGTATGTCCTGCTATGTGCAAAAAAAATGAAAGCAATTGTATTTTTAAATCAGGGAAGCAAATCAAACACTAATTTATTGTTTATGATTTTCTACGTTAGTCTTCTATAAGTACTTGTTTCAAGACTTTGACTTCTGCTTATAATCTTGATCTTCCCAGTGCCCAACTGTTTTCTCTTAACATATTTCTAATATTAAAAGTAGATATTTAAAAGGTGGATATTATTCTGAAAGAAAACATTGACCTTAGAACAATTTATTTAAGAATCACTCAGCAAAAAAAAAAAAAAGCTGAGCATCGAAGAATTGATGCCTTTGAATTGTGGTGCTGGAGAAGACTCTTGAGGGTCCCTTGGACAGCAAG
>JANHZU010000264.1:129729-142742 GCA_032468055.1 Acrochordus granulatus
CTATCTATCTATCTATCTATCTATCTATCTATCTATCTATCTATCTATCTATCTATCTATCTATCATATTTAGAGACCATTCATTTCCCTTATCAAATGATTCTCTGTGGTGTACAAATAGACATAAAAATATTAAAGGTATATTTAAATATAATAAAAACACATAAACAAGAATAAAATAAATAAAATTATCTGAGGAGCTGTCTCATCTCAAGTGGATTAGCCCATCCAATTCGCTCCAGCAGAAAGGGCCTTCTGCAGATCCCATCTGTTAAGGAATTTCACTGGGCAGGGTCAAGGAGAACAGCTTTTGGTATGTCTGACCCTTTTTATATAGTTTTTAAATGTTTAATAGTTTAATATTTATTTTGTATTGATCTGTATAATGACTCAGATTTGTTTACTGGGGAGACAGGTGGCATATAAATTTAAAAAATAAATACACAAATAACATTCAGAATTAAAAAGACAGGGGAGGGGCTTCAGGATGCTAACAGCCCCATGGTTAGCATGGCAGAATCATATCTTCAAACACTTCCAAAAGGCCAGGACAGTAGGGACCCATCTCACTACCGAGGAAGGGAGAAATGTTCTAAAGGGGGGCTCATGGCAGAGACGGCTCTCTCCCAGGCCCCTCTAGTTGATACTCTTATATCTTTATACTTTTCAGTATACCTTCCTTGCTTAAATGGACAGGCTATTGTAATGAGCAAAGATGGCTCCATAGATAATCTGGCCCCATGCCATGCCAGGGGGGTCATAACCAATATCTTGAATTGGACCCAGCAATGCCAGCACCCAATACAACTCACACAGCAGAGATGATACATGTGCTACCCTTGGGGTGCCTAAGATTACTTGTGCAGCCTCATATTGCACCAGCTGAAGCTTCCAGATATTTTTCAAGGGTAGCCCCATGTACAGTGTTTTGGAGAGAGAGAAGTTCCTGACGATCAGCTCCAGTGTGAGCCTGAAAGCTTGGAATAATAAACTTTTAGTCCTGGTAACTGATCCCAATTGGTTTTTGTATTGCAATAATCCAGATGGGAGATGATCAGGGTATGAGTGACTGAGTAAAGAGTGACCCTATCTAGGAAGGGAATATTATTCTATCCAGCAGACTTCAGAAATATTTTCCAGATAAGTTCTTGTTTCATCTTACATGGTTTAGCATACTGCGTTATTTCTATTTTTAATAGTAATTTTATTAAATTTACAATTATAGCAATAAAACTAATATAATTATTATTCCCTCTTCATCACAGGTATAAACTTTTTATTAACTTGTCACTTTCCTTTAAAATAAAACAAATGATTTATTCTTCCCATATCAAATCTCTTATCTACAAACAAATCCTTTAAGCTTCATCATTGAAGTGCATTGATTCACTGCTGGCATCAGCAAAAACTCATTAATTGTTACCAAACACTTATCTATTTTAACCTTGATAAAATAAGCCAACTTTATTTTCCTTCCTTTTACTTCTAACAATCTTAATCTTCAGTCAAAATAATAATGTCCTAGAATTTGATTTCTCTTCAATTTTTCCTTTATCCCTTCTCACAAGATTCTTCAAAGCTTTAACAAACCCCTTTTGTAAATCCAATATTGGAAAATTATCCAATCACTCCTTTGGTTTGTTATTTGTATGATACAAATATCATTTTAATGATTAAGACATCGGTTGATTCCTTTGTATATCCAGTGTAACATTTTCCCATGTTTTCTTACAGCCTGTCATTTTTAAATCCCCTTTCAAATCTCAATCTTGTTAGATAAAATGTGTTCTTCTACAACATTTTTTAAACACAATCTTTCTATAGAGGCAGACACTCTTAAAACTAACATCTGGGGCCATTGTTCAAAATATATTTCAGTATGTTCAAAGTTAAAATATTTTGCTTCATTCTGTATTTATATGTCAAATTTAAGAGTTCTCCTCCTTTAATTGTAATCTTAAGTTCCTTTTTGTTCCCTCTATTGTCCAATTTCTAAAGTTTTATCTTACTTTGTGTAAAGAATTCAAAATAAAAGCATCTTCTCATAAGAAGGATATAATTAATTATATTAAATTATTATAATTAATTATATTAATTAAATTAATTACAAAATCTTATTTCAAATTTATCTGGACCTTTAGTCTGTGACTTTTTAAAATCAAACTCCTTAAACTTGTATTTCAAATTTCTTTCACTAAGAATTAAAGGAAATTTACCCAGTGCTATAAAACTTATCAACCCAAAGATTCTTAATAATGAAAATCAGTTAATAAGAAATTTCTGAAAGTGATTAGAAAAGGAATTATGCAAACCCAGTTTAATTTAAAGTGCTGATTGTGGTCTGAGCAAGATAGCTTTTCCCTCCTTCCCAGAACTATTAACATGCCATAGACCACTGGCTTGTGGTCTCCTCATGATGAGCAGCTATCTGGAGTATTTGTGGATGATCTCAAGTCCTATTCTTGACTGGAGAGAGACTATTAAGAGCTGGTCTACTTCCAGTTCTTAATTTCTCCACAGTCATTTGTTCTGCTTTTCACAGAGCTGTCTTCAGTCTCTAATTTCTTCCCCAGAATACTGTTTTATTATACTACTTTATTAATGATATGTAATTTAATATGAGTTACTGCTTTGGAAAAGTTTTACCTTAAAGTATCAGGTACAATAATATTGAATAAGTTAATGAAGCAAAAGTCTTTTCTCCTGGTTCATATGGCTTTTGGCAGTAAAAGCTAATTCATAAAATCAAACTGCCAAAAGAAGTGGTGAAAATTGCTAATCATGCATACCGTGTGAGAAAAAATATCCATATTGTGATAAATCATTGTCCATCATAAAAAAATCTTTGGGAATAGTTAAATACGTTTGTAAGACTTAAATCCAGAAAATATTGATTAAAAAACAAACATGCGGTTGGTTATCCTGATGTATTTCTAAGACAGAAATCTGTAGTTTTGATTTATGTATTTCAGATTTTGACATAGGTTGGGCTATATCATTATATATAGCAATTAACAGATGGGCAATCTTAACACATTTGTGGAGTACATTTGTTGTTATTATTAGTATTATCTTTTGTTGTTACACTGTGAGCAGTCATACTGTATTGTATATAAAATGGATGGCCATACAAGTCATTTAAATAAATGCATGCTGCTTTTTTAATAGGCAGATTGAGAAACCCTAATGTGGTTTTCAGTTTGTGATACTAGTTTAGAATAAACAAACAAAACTCTTGTTCTTTCAGAAGATGTCCCATTGAGAAGGATCAAGTGGTGATTCTGGATCTGTCATGACAGATGAGAATTCTTTGGGGTTTGAAATGGAAAAGATCCATTCAACAAACATTTTAAGGAATCATACTATACAGTACTTCTTTTAAGGACAAAAGCCACACTGGGACATTGCCGTCTGTCTAGATCACACACACACATACAAAAAAAACCCCAACAACAACAACCCTAAAGTTTAGAATATTAATGTAAAAAAATAATTCTGAAATGTACACCTAATTGTAATAAGATAATTGAGAGTTTTATATCTACAGTGATGACAGAATACATCTGTAATTCTCTACCACAAGTTACTATAGTTATTAATAGGAACAAATGTACAATTCCAGGTGTAGATTTCATAATAAATGCATGTTTCAAAACTATTCTTATGTTTCAAGAAAAACACTAAGCAATTATCCCAGCAAACCCGTTATCCTATAGTATTACACTTTTATTGGATACTACAATTAAAGGTGAAGGGATATGTGTTTCATTTCCAACTTGGAACAAAGCAGACCAACTTAAAACATTCTAGTAAAATGTTTCACATTGACTATCTTCTAATGGAACAAGTATTGAGATGTTACTAGTGTTTCAGCCTGTCATGCTTCTTTCAAATGGGTAGGCAAGAATAGACTTCCAAGGACTGTTGAGTAAATTTATTGTAGAAGAGCTAATGAGCCCATTAGAGAAGGATTACACTGACTGCTCTAAATCAGGTGCAATTTATATATGAAATCGAAGTTCAATCTTGTACCTCTTTCTCTTGCCCATATTGAATAGGCAAGAAGTCACTCTCTTTTGGCTAAGACAGACAATTTCAACTTTTTTTTTGGTAAAGCACTGATCTGATATCAAGCTGTTTGCTTGTGAACATATGAGAACTGGCTCTCATAAGGTCATAGATAAAATGGAAACTTGGGCTAAATCTATTTTCCTTGTTTTATGATACTTGCTACTGACCAAATGTCTTGCAGAAAAATGGCAGTTGCATGATTGAAAATCTTTTTGAAATATGTGAAACAATGCAAGCACCCAAAGAAAAAATATTCTGCTCTCATCTGTTGAAAAATCAATTAATTTAGGTGAGAATTCATTATCCAAAACCTCTACTCCCTTCTTAGTTCAACAAACTTTTTTTTAAAACTTAAAGTCTGAATCATCTTGTTAAAAGGCAAAAGAACCAATCTTTTTAGTATTTTTTTCATCTAGAATCTCTTCTAATCAAAGGATAAATACACTTTAGCTTAAAGATAAAGAAGCTGGAAAAGCAAATGATATTTTTTTCTATTCCTGTGAGTTTCCTATTGCCTTTTTTCCTGCAGGTATGACCATTCCATTTACTTAGCATATTCAGATAGTAAGGATGGTTAGTATACAAAATCTGGAGCATCTTAACTTCATGAATAACCTTAACTTTACATGCACAAAAAAATATACACAATCATAGCTTAACCTGAAATAATCTTGCTGTTTTTAAATCCACCCCAAAAACTCAACATCAACAAGACATACAAGCATGCTTGGGATAGATCCTCTCCAATCTAAATTTTAACATATCAGCTCCATAACAAACAAACAATTTTGCAAGATAAGAAGCACTTTCATCTAAAGCATCAGCAGAACATAAGTGCATCCACTATGCCTAAAATCTATGGTTTAATTCTAAACTAAGTGCAATCAAATAGATGACTATCATTGCTGCTGAGCTGGCTAGACTGAAATCAGTTTGAAAACAACAATAACAACTACTACCCATTCATTAGCTTCAAAACAACTGGATAGTTACAGAAATCAGAATACTCAAAACTCTCAAAATAATGCTGCTTAAAGCAGCCACGTTTGAAAATAATATTTTGCTTTTCACTTTGCAACAAAACTCTAAGCATGTATTTTGCACTCAGAACATCTGAAACAGCCATTATGAGGTTGGAACATCTGTGATTTTTTGCCTGAAATATTATAAATACCCTTGAATAGTATTAGGACTTTTCTCCATCATCATTACATCTTGATATATGGATTTAGTGTGAGAAATAATGTAGGATTTAACTATTTCCTTGACAATTTTTCATGATTCTTTTCCTTAGACTAGGGTTAGCTGAGATAATATAGCCTCATCTGGCTAATAATATAGTTTCATCCATGTTTTTGCTTTTGAACTATTTTTCTAGAAATGTGGAATACTGTCTTTAAAGTTACATTCGTTTTTGCTGTTATAGCCCTTTGAAATTTTTATTTCATTATAGAGTTTTGCAAATATTATTAATACAGAGGAATTTTCATACGGTATGTATATTAGATGAAAAGAGGTATATATTTACAAGGTAAATATAGTAATGTATTTATTTTGTTATAGCCCTTTGCAATTTTTTGTGAACTGGCAACATGTTTTTTCTTAAACCAATGCTCTGAATTTGTCTTAATTTATTTTATCGGGTTTTATAATATTCCACTAATTTATTTCAATAGATATATTTAAAAAAAAACTATTTTTACTGAAACTTGCCTGTGACAAATATCCTTACTATGGGAAAGCAGAAACAAAATTCTGGAAATACAGAGTTGATACAAAAAAAACATACAAACCAAATAAACCTGGGAGACAGATCAGGAGCAGCTGAGATACAAAAAAAGTTTGAAGGTTATGATATGAAAGTCAATCTTTTACTTGCCAACTTGCAGCAAGCTGAAGCATCTGCCAATCAAATCTGTAAAGGAAATCTACAGGAAAAACTATTAGCTATAGATGACTTCTTTAAAGTTCAACACAGTATTCATATGGGGTGAAATAATAACATGAACGTTTCATACTGCAAGGCATTAGGAGATGTGATGCATTGGAAGTTAAGTGAACCCCCTACCTAACAAGCAAACAAATAATAACTAGCTAATTACATCCAAATTTAAGTAAATCAATGGGTTGCTTAGAAATAGTCGTGCTATAGCTCACTTCTGAATTTGGATTTTGCAGCTTGGAGAGCCTGGAAACTGACCGTGCTGAATTTTAATACCAGTGCCTGTTCAAAGTGTCAGTATCCAGTTAGATGTTTTAAGAGCCCGTTTTATCTTCATTACAAGGTAAATAAAGCCTGTAGTCTTAGAAACGGTGCTTGAAAAGACTTCTTCCAAAGGGTGGGCTAAAAAACTGGTGTCCATGCAGAGCTTTGATCCTTCCTTCCCCTTCTCTGTTCTATAAACTTGGCTGAGGAAGTCTCGCTAAAATCTCCGTTAACAGGAACAAAATCAATATCTAAATTCTCATCTAAAGCCTGATCAAAAATGCCCAGGGCAAATATCAGCAGAATTTCGGTCTAAAGGTTTTGTAATGTTGCAATTAATGTCTTTGCAAGATAATAGAATATCACTCAAATATTGTTAATACAGAGGGATTTTCATACAGTATGTATATTAGACAGAAAGAAATACTGCCACAAGCTTCCAAAACAACATCTCAAAAAAAAAAAAACGTAGTTGAAAGAACATGCAGAAATTTTACACAGCACTTTGGTGTTTTATGTTCTCTTGCCTTCCCTGAAGCACAACATAGCATGCTATGAAAAAAAAAATGAAGATTCCATGCTTCAAAGAAACTTAACCTGCCTCTAGGCATTCTTCATAAGTAACCCAGTTTGCCATATTTGAAAGGCCATCTGCTCTTCCAATATCTGTTCAGAGAAATTAAGATAACACTGACAATGAAAAAGATGAAATTTCTTGTGACATTTGCTCCAACCAGATTAATGAAAACAATGTAGACCAATTTTGAAATGGGAGACTAGATTTTGATGTGTGGGATGGCGAGGTTTTGAATAATCACCCGCAGATGATTTAAGAATAAGAGCTGATCATGTTTGATATTATGTGAAGTTATTATAGCTGGACACAAGTTACTGATCTCTATTAAATCTCTATTTGGATGTTATAAAGTGGAGTAAAATCACCATGTAAATAATAATTAGCAACTCTACCCTTGTAAAAGAGGCCATCACATCTAGAAGTCAAGTTGTGAGATCAGCTTTGTCTTCCAGAACTCAAGACTTTGAATATCCCAGGTTTTGAGAACATGTGCATGACTTGATATCTTCACCTTACAGAAAGAGTCAGACAATGATAGATCCAAGGTTACCTGATAAACTTCATACATTACTATCAGGATTTGAGATATTTTATTTATTTATTGGAATTTGAGTCTTTATTTATTTATTTATTGAATTGTATCAGTTGTATCCACAGATGTTCACTACAGTTAGACAGGAATTAAAACTAATATTTAAATCTTAATAATATAAACATGGTTGCTTGAATTTTGGACATTTTGATTAGTTCCTGAATTTTAAAATTTACTTGAACAATAAGGAATAGCTGCTGGGACATGAGTATTTATTGTTTCCTTCTGATTTCTCCAGTTATAAGCAAACCTGAAGCACATTTTAGATATGAATATATCCAACTATTGGTTTCTTTGCTTAAGACTATATGCTGGTTCAAAATTCTTCTTAAATTATAAAAACAGTCTATTTTGTTCTCAAAACTACTGGGTCAAAGAGTTTTGAATTCCAACTGGTATAAATGCAAAATATTTTATACATCTCTTACTGGGCCATTACTCAAATAATAGGAAATTTTGAGAACAGTTGGTACACTCCTCCAATACACAAGTACTTATGTAATAGTAATAGAGGAATATAATAGAGATAATATATAATCTAGATAATAGAGGAAATTCTTAGTTCCAACAGACTAGAAGGAAAGGTATTTTCACTGAACGTAAGTAAAATGATAGGAGATGTTAGATAACTGAGCAAATTTATTTGGAATATGATGCTTTCTATTTCAAGGATTCTGTTTACAATATTGACTGACTAAAGATCTTTGGGAAGTTTGCAAACATAATTATCTGACTCTCATATTTGGCAAAACTAGAGTATATTGAACCAGGGTTTGCTATTGCATAAACTATAGTTGGCTAGGTTTACCCTGGGTTATAAAGCACACGGGCTGGATTTGCACAACATATTAAGTCAAAACTGCTCTGTTATAGTGTATTACAGTTCATGAATCTACCCAGTGAGATAGCTGGACTCTCCAACAGATCTACATCTCTAGCTCCATTTATTCAAAAGTCCTGTGAAATTCCATGGAAGTCTTCAGGTGTAAGTGTCCTTCCCTTGAGAGTGAGGCAGGTGCCCACTCTCCTGGCCTTCCAAAAAGGAGTAAAAGAACCTGGCTTTGCAGCCTTGCATGGAGCCCAGAAGAGAACACAGCCATGGGAGAGAGAGCCTGCCTGAGAGCCCGCCCTTTGCCTTTGAAAATGTTAACAGTCTTCATTCTTGCCTCCCCCTAAATTTATTTTTTTTAAAAAATTGTACTGTTTCTGGATTTTAATATTTCATTGTACACTGTCTAGAGTCCTTATCTCATGGAGATGGGTGGTTTAAAAATGTGCAAAATAAGTAAAAATCAATAACAATCTAGAAATTATTGATCTACTTTCCCATACTTCTTCCTATATTGCATAATACACAATATTTATTTTTGGTTAGGGATAGGCCATAAGAGAATATAGAAGAAGCATGTTGGAAATTATATGCACAAGTTGTGAGAGATTTGGAGGGTCTTTGGATGCCTCATATGTTGACACTGGGGAGGTTTATGGTGGCTATGCTTGATAGGACCTGGCAGAGCTTCCAGGGTGGTCTTCTGGATAACCAAGGAAGGATGTGTTTGGTGGCCTGTGATAGATTGGGAGCCAGATACAACTGTATTTTTAATCCTGTTGTTTGGAGAGTCAGCAGTGGAGCAGCAGCACTGGCAGCTCTGCCAATTAGTTTGATGGTGCTTAATGCTGGGTTGAATGGCAATCAGCAGTATCAAAAAATCCAGTGGCACAAAAGTGACAGCAGAACTGGTGGCAATTCCCAATGAGCTGGCATTGGCTGTCCAGTAAGACTGATCTCCAGCTGAGTGTTGGTGATCATAGTGGCCCAGAACAGCTAATCCTGGCATTTTGTAAATATACTGGAGGCTAAGTCTGAGTCCTGTGGCTGTCATGAAATTTGCCATGCCGGTAACAGCTATCCTATAGTCTGCTTGTGGTGGCTGGAATCAAGAGGAAGTATGCCACATATTCTCTCTACTAGTGGTATATATCTGCAGAGTTGTTTATTACTGGAGCAAAATATTTGGCTTGTAGAAAGGATGAAATTGTTTGTGGATGGTGTGGAAAGATGTGTGGCAACTTAGCGAGAGGTATCTGCAATCCTTCTGGGTAAGAGATAGGGATAATGGCAATCCCTACTTCATGTCAGTTTTGGAAAGAACTGAGAATGTTGTTTCTGCTTCTGGATACCCTGGAGATGTCAGTTTTAGAAATGAGGTTTGGTGTGGTAGTATAAAATGGTGGTTGGTGGACCAGGGATCACTGAGTGCTTAGTTAACAGCTGATGTATCAAGGAAAAAGCTGTGATGGGTAGAAGGAGAGATGGTGAGAGATGAGATGCTCTTGAGGAAGGCAATATCAGTACCTTACACCAATTTCACATTTTAACCCACTAGATTCCACCACAGTGCCTCCCTCATCCAATATCACCAGCATATATAAAACTGTTGATGTTTCTTTCAGCAATTTTAATTCCAATTTTCTATCTAGTCTACTCCAGCATTTTTCATGTGCCAACTGCTTGCTTAGTACAATTTAAAGTGTTGACGTTGACTGTTAAAAGAGAAAGTCTGGCTGCTTAAGGAACTGTCTCTCTCATTAAAGTCCTGCCCTTTCCAGTACACTAATTGACATATTAGAGATGGGATCCTGTGGAATATGTTGTGTAGGTAATAAAGGAAGTTAGAAATGCCTGTTCTATCTTGAACAACTCTACTTGAAATGCATGAGCAACTCTGAGGCTACAATTAGTGATAGAGAATTGAGGTTATGCACTTTCCTGAAATTCACCAAGCAAGAGTCCCTTTCTTTCCAGATTAGGCATTACAAAGGGATTAAAATTTTAAACCCCCCAGTGAGGCACCACCTTGCTGTGGTTGGGGGGCTTGTGTGCTCTGAAGAAGATGAGAGCTCTGCCAGAGGTTCCATTTACCATTTACATCACTTGTTTCATTTACTGAAACCCATACCTTATTGTTGTCAACAGCAGATCTTATCTTTCCTAAGCATCTTAATAGCAGTCAGAGGCGTAATTTTTCCTTAGAGTTGATTCATACATAATTGGGTGACTGATGTACTTCTCCAAAAAATGCTTGAGGCTACCACTATCTCATTTCCTTAAGGGAATATTTGAAGTAACCATCCTTGTACAGAGATCCTTATAAAATTCTGACTGTATTTGATGAACCTGCAGTTGAAGAAGAAGCTCTCTCAAAAAGGAGATGTTGGCTGTTCTCAGTGAAAGTAAATCTTGCTAAACAACTCTTGTCCTTTGCGGTGTCACAATATTGTTGAATATTAAAACACTTTTGGGTCAATACCTTAACTTCACACAATTTACAGAACAAACTGTCACCATTGCTGCTGAAAATCTGCTCCCCAAATTCTTGAACAAGATGCTGTAATTTCACACTTGTTGAACTACTTTTAGGCATGTTGAAATCAAATTGCAGCTCTCAAGTGAGTCCACCACCTCGAACGCATACATATCTGAGTTGGGGAGCAAATAATTTTAAAAAAGGCAAATTCTTACCCTTTTTTCCAAGCCTGGTAAGGGGAGAAGCCTCTGCCTGCTGAAATAATTTTAAAAAGGTTGCTCTCTGTCTCTTACACACACATACACACACAGACACATAAAGACACACACAGAGCCCTGAGATGGAGAGCAAATTAAAAAAAAAACAGGCAAATTCTCACCTTTTTTTAAAGGCCTGCTCAGGGGAGAAGCCTTTGTTCCCACCTCTCACTCAGTCTCTCTCTCACACACACATACACACACACACAAAGACCCCTCCCTGAGTTGGGGAGTGAATAAGAAAAAAAAACTGGAAAATTCTCAAACTTGCCAGTTTATCAGGAGGGTTTCCAGTGACCAAAATATGATGTTTGTTACAAAATTAAGCAGAAATATGACATAATACCTTTAAAAAGTCAAAATACAAATTTTCAGACAAAATAAAAAGCATTCTCACCAGATTACTCTAAATCATGTTTTAACTTACTTATAAATTAAAATAAAGGTTCCAGAAAAAATATGACATCATAGAAATCCTTGCCCTGGTCACGACACAGACACTATGACTTACATATTTTGATTCCTTTTTTTTTTGTCCACCCCTAGTATTAAAATCTCACATCCAAACGTTTTGCCTGTTCAGAACATAATTGATTGGTACAATATCCTTGTGATGATTGTGACATGGGTACATAGATTTGCAGAGATAACTGTCAGCTATCAGTCAATAACCCTAATCAATGGGGCAGGAAGTAAAGAGCAAGACAGCCAAAATAAATAGATGTAACTGGTGTGTAAAACTCACTGGCAAGAAAAAGCTTTTTGGTAGGCAAAAAAAAGAAAGAAACAAAAGGCCATCTTGGATCCAGGGTTGGTATATAAAGACAAAAGTGTGGGTTTGTGTCACGACACCACAATACACATTTCATCATTTTCACATCAATGCAGTTTGTACCAGATGATCATGCTGAGCTATGCTATGGTTTGTTTGCATTTGGCTTAGTAATGATATACAATTTCAGCTGTTGTTATTTGTAAATCATGACTTATGGCTTGGCACAGAAAGAGGCACTGAATACTCCCCAGATGTTTTCAACTCTATTTAGATTCAACCAGCTCAATAATCAATGCAAACAAAGGGGAGTTGAAATCTAAAACATATGAAGGCATCTCTGGGTTAATGTTATATGTGAATCTGGATGTTATATGTAATTCTGGTACGATGGCTTGTTAAGGAAGCTGTATTTAGTACAATGTTTTAACTAGAGTGCCTGCCTTGTACAGAATTAGGCACATAATGGCTGGGTTACACATTTTGCTAAAATCTATATACTGTATATAGGAACCAAGCCATTGTCTGTTGTTTGTACAACTTGTCATTTCTTTAAATTAACCTGTTGGTTGGAATGCAAAGCAACATAAGCATTTATTGTTTAATAATACACGGCACCTGCTTAACTGAGCCTGACTCTGTATAATACATTGAAATATAAATTAATATATTTGCAACCAACTTGTTAACCTTTGATTTATGTGTGATTTAGCTTATTGTGCAAATTCTGCTGGCCTTATTAGTTATGTTAAATTGTATTGCGTAAATCCACAACTTTGTTCAACAGAACTATGGTTAAGCTAAAGAGGGGTAAGTATATACTGTGGGGAAATATACTCATTGAGAATAAATTTGTCAGTTACAACTTAGCCCATCTGTGTTGTATCAGTTTCTGTGCTTTTAACAACTGGTACCATTTAATCATCTAAAATGTGCTGAAATGTCCTTGGAAAAGCTATGGAATATCATAGGGATAGATCAAGAGGCTGAGCATTTGTTTATGTAATCTCCAAAAGTTGGGACTAACTCAGTAACATCCAACAAGTTAACCTATACTTAAAAGAGAGAAATAGATAATATATTTAGACTACACTACCATTAGCATACCAGATGTACAAGCTGGTTTTTGAAGATGCAGAGGAACTAGAGATCGAATTGCCAACATTCGCTGGATCATGGAAAAAGCGAGGGAATTCCAGAAAAACATCTACTTTTGCTTCATTGACTATG